>MKEJ01070473.1:0-12704 GCA_001753735.1 Embelia ribes | reverse complement strand
AGAGAGAGAGAGAGAGATAATAAATGAAATAAAAAATAATTTCTTTATATATATAAGGGATAGTTTTGGAATACCCTAATACTCAGGGGTATTTTCGTAATTTCACAGTAAAAAAATAAAGGGGGGTCAATTGCCCCCCTTGCCCTTACCTGCGTCCGCCCATGCCAGTATCTGCCTCCTTTATGTCTCGTTAAATTGCTTACAGAAGCTAAAATCTGACCTCCATCGCAGTCCACATTAATCAACATGATTAAGTATTGTAACGATAAGATAGATAACTATGCCTTTGGATACTAACTAATCCCAAATGACTTTGTACCAAGGAGGCAAGGCACAAGTGCGATTACATAACAAAATTTGTTTTATCGCAGGCCCATGTACAAGTGAAAATTACAATGACATGACTATATGGAGAGACTGAAAAGTACGTTGCAGGATTACAAACACACAAACAAAGGTTTCGGAGGCTGAAAAGTACGATCGCTAAACATGGTGGGTTACCGACATAAAAAGGTTTCAAATCTTAGTATGGTTTAGAGTAGACATTAGTACTGCTACTCCATTTTGGTGCGAGCTAAATGGCTTTGTTAGAGATGCAGTATTTGTGGGGAAGCATATGACGATATCAATATCACTACAGTTAGGTGGAGATGCACGATTTGCCTTGTCTACAACCAAGAGAAGTTGGGATGGTCTAGGAAATTCAACAATGGGCAAAACGGCACAAAACCTACTGACACTCGACCAAGGAGTGGGTCGTTTTACGACTGAAATTTAAACCAAAATTTCATCAACAAGTTTTGTATCTTACATGAGTCATATCACCCTAAAACAAGTAAATGTAAAAGAAAAGTGTGCCAATCAAAGCTCATAACTTCCTATTATTCAAACTCAGATTTTACGCACTACAAATGCTACTACTACAATGTTACATGTAAAACCACGTTTTATTTACCCGTAAATGGCTGATATTATATGCCTTCACTAAAGCTGTAAGCCTTGGGCGCATAACATCCTATCCATCAAACCAAGCCAAAGGGCTCGTTTTAATTAAGCTTTTGTGTCGGTTAACTTCCTGATAACATATTGTAGAATTCTGCTGTGGTCAAAATATGCTAGTTGTATATGCACAGTAGGCAACCAAAAGCTTTGAGTTCTAAGAAAAGCACAAGAGATTTCTCAGTGTTTTTTTTTCTATTTTTCGGTATTTACCTCTGTGTCAAATCGTAATGTACACGTAAAAGACTTTCCAATATCCATTAAAACAACAATGTCTTGTCCAGGTTTAATATCTTGCACTGAGCTTGGAATGACGATTGAGTAGCATTCATGCATCTGGTTAAACCAAGAGTGTCGGCATGGAATGATGCCCATGCCGACGAGATTGCTCCGATGAGTGGCTTCAAAACTCTTGGCTATTATCGCCCTCACACCCTGTTTCAAAGCATACACTACTGGATTTCGAATAAAAATACATAAGATCTTAATTAGACTCATTTATAAGAATCACAAAACTGCACCGGCAACATCGGGCCCTTGGCAGCCCAATCCCGAGAACTTTCAGTTCTGTACTCGGCACCCCCCCAAGATAGTGGTATCATGACCTTCATCCTTGTACCTCTATTTGATTGATAATAAAATGTCAGTTGAAGAGCTAACATTCTTGTTAAATGAATTTCTCAAACAAGCTAATATTGGATCATCTTGAGAAATTTTTCCGGCAAGTGTATTAGAGAAATTTCATAGAGTTAGTATCGATCATTCCTTATCATTAGCTTTTGTTTAGCCTTAATATTGGAAAAGTACTCTAATGTAATCTAAAATGAACTGTCGTTGCATTTGAGGACTTGAATGATTTGGTTACTAGGACACAAGGTAACCAACCCATCACGTTCCACTTTCCACTAAGCATAAACATATGCATTGAGCTTCGAATCACAGAGTCCCGTAATAATTTTTTTTTATGAATTTTTTTTCTCATAATCTTTCCATTCACGATTTGTAAGGAACATCTAGTAGCTGCAATATTCAAGCAAAAAAGTGAAGGGTTTGCGAGACATTACCATAGCAGCATCTAAGACGCTTAGTTTCTCCCCACTGGGAACATGAAATGTTTTAGGGCCAACTTCATCCTGCAGCTTGTTATCAAGACGAGGATTTGCAAAAGTACTCCTCTTCATCACTTCATGGTTACCATGATGATTACTATACGAATTAAAGTCTCGTCTTTCAACTCCATATTCCCTAAGGTGCTTGGCAGCGTTACTGTCTTTGCGGATGATGCCAGCTGGCGAGATGTGGTCGATGGGGACAGAGTCTCCAAATTTGAGCAAGCATTAAGCATCCTTGATCCCACGTGGGACCTGGGGTGGCATGCTCATGTTTTCAAAGTAGGGTGGCTCCTTTATGTAAGTAGACTGCAGGTCCCACCCGTAGAGGGTGCCCGGGAGGGACGGATAACTCATTCCACATTCGATTTCCTGAGGTTATTGCTTCGTAAGTGGCTTTGAAAATATCAGGCAACGCATTTGATTGCTCAATCTGGTTACATTTGAAGCAGGAAATTTTAATTTTTACATTTTCTGCACAGTTGCAAGACAACTCAAGCATGAAAATCAATTTTTACTTCGTTTGTACCGTTGATACTTGTGTTAAATCATCCAAACAGTAAGCTCAAAACTGTTTTTTCTGCTTCTGTGAGCATCGACATAATTAAATTTTTTGTATGGGAAAAACTTAGTTTTCATAAACCTATGGAGCATTGTTATGTTCCTTGGAAATTAAGATTTTCTAGAAAATGGAAACAACAATGCTCTACTTCAAAAAACTTTCATTGTTTACAATCTCCATACCACTGGAAATGAAACCAACAAAAGAATTGTGAAAACCTAAATCCGGAGAACACAACCAACCAAGTATACCCAAGTTACTCACATCTGCCACTTCTTCTTTCGTCGGCCAAACGTCCTTTAGAAATACTATCTTCTTACCATCTTTCCCGAATCTCTATGTCAACCTGCATTAATTTCTATAATTAGGCAGATATTTGATTCAAGATCTTTTGAAAATCACTAAACTTGAAAAAGTAAAATAAAACAATTCGGAAAAATAAGCATCTTCTATCCGGAGATGCACATGTTTGCGTGATCACAAGCACACATTTGGTAAAAAGACTAGTCTTACATTGCCAGTAAGGGCGTAGACCTAGGTCACCAAATTCGTGGGCCTAGGCTCACGTACCCACTCCAAATTCATGAATCAGTGAATTTTGGGGTAATTCGTGCCTAATTTGCGGACTGATGGAAGCTAATTAGCGAATTCCTTAAATTTGGGGGCGGATTCGTAATTAATAAAAATTTAAAAGGGAACGCGGTGCTATATATAAAGGCTGCTAAACCTATACCCATATCTGTTGACTGCATGGTCCACACGTGGCCTAGTGGTCCACTCACACTATCAAAACAATTAATTGATTTTTAATTTATTTTTGTTATTTTAATCTTTTAAATGATCCTCCCTTGCATTTAATTCTCATCTTTTAACATTATGCAAATTTAAAATAACCATCACTTTAGTACACTGTTAACGTGTTTATGGTATTAAATTTTCATAAGAGAACAGTACCAATATAATTATTAAGATACATATAAGTTATTTGTAATTTAATATAAATTAAATTAATATAAATTAATATTAAATTATTTGTTATTTACACTGATTTAATATCAATATAAATTATTTATAATTTATAAAATTATATTTCGTTGCTTTATTATTTGTTTATTTATATTAAATGAGCATATAAAATTAACTTTTTAAATCATCTTAAATATTCAATTATATATATATATATATAATTTATGAATAATTTTATTTATTTATATAATAAATAAATATTGAAATTATTAAAAATAGGTGCCATGGAGTTCAGAATTTTCAAAATTCGAAGCTCTCGTATTCGTGATCTTATCCATGTTCCCGCTCTATGTATTGTGACTTAGTTTCACCAAACAAGCCCTGTGACCAACGAAGGTCATTGAATGGTTGCTGGTAGTGTCTGATCTGAGTTTTCTTGCTCTAGAGAGACGTTAAAGAATGAGAAATTGACAAAAATAATTATTATATGAAAACTAAACAGATGAGATTGATAATAAATGATCACAATTCTATCTTTAGAATTTACTTTGTTTTATAAAAAAAAAAATTAAATTACACTTATTTCTTAAATTTTTTTGGTTGGCAGAAAAGTATTGACAAACAAATTGCTAATAACTCATCAAATATAATTTTCAACAATAATAATTAAACAAACCTTATCAGAAAAATATAAAATTATTTTTGATATTTTGGAGACTAAATCGATTAAAAAAACTAAATCTCACGTATGTTTTGGATAATACCGCCAGAAAAAAGTAAAGACAAAAAACCAAAATGATATTGTAAGCTTTAATTTAATTCAATTCAATTCGTGCTCCTCACGTGAGTGTGTACAAATGCTCCAAAATCACCTCACGACTTCTTTTGGCTAGTCCGTCTTTGTAGTTCATATGCAATTTTCCTCTAATTACAAACCAAAAATGGTGCTTGAAAACAACGGGAAAACGGTTCAGGAACAAAATAAGCTTGAATATAATCGAGAAACCGAGTTGAAAGCTTTCGACAGTTCAAAATCCGGTGTAAAGGGGCTCCTTGATGCTGGCGTAACGAAGATTCCTCGCATATTCATCCATGAAAAGAGTAATCTTAATCAAGATGAGAATACTTTCTCCCAGCATCGCAGCGTCCCGATAATAGACTTCGAAGGTATCGATGAAAGCATAGCTAAACGTACTGAGATCATCGAAAGAATTCAATATTCTTGTGAAAACTGGGGATTCTTTCAGGTGATTCATCATGGTATACCCATAAGTCTTTTGGATGAAATTATCCAAGGGGTTCGAAGATTTCATGAGCAAGATAGCGAAGTGAAAAAGCAGTTTTATTCGAGGGATGTTACCAAAAACTTTACTTATAACAGCAATTTCGATCTTTATCGAGCCCCAGCTGCTAATTGGAGGGATACGATTTATTGTATTATGCGCCCTCAGTGTCCTGACCCTGAAGAACTACCAGTTGTTTGCCGGTATGAAATTGTTTATTAAGGGTTTTTGCTAGATTGCAGGTTTAAGGAGAAAAAAATAAAATTTCTCTGAAAAAATATAGATAAATCTAAGTTAAAACTTCTAAGTTTTTTTGTCCAAACAACAAAGATATATGCCTAAAAGTTGAGCAACCAAATGCACGCTCTGAATCTGTGGTTCAAAAATTAGAGAACGTGAGTGTTCCCTATCCATAAAGAATTTGGTGACTTAGATTTTGAATCCAGGAAAAACTTGACTTAAAATTGCAACCAAATAAGCCCTTAGTTGCATATATTTGTCCTTCAAAATCCATTAGATCCCAATCTGTTTTTAAGTAATTTGTATAAAATTGGAATTATATGCAATTTTTTTTCTTTTATATGCTGAAAGAATAATGAATGTCTATACAAACTGTTGTGTACTTCTTTGCGGATTTGCATATCCTAGAACTAATATGCATAAATTCTAGGTGGAATTTCTTTCTTTGAGCCCTAAAAGAGAATATGAGATGAGACTATGAAATATATCGTTGTTGCAGTTAGTGTTTGAAGTAACATCAATGGCTTCTACGAAGGTAAAGGTAGCATTGATGAGTTTTTGGGAATGAAATGGCCGTAGAGTAAAGATTGCTGAAATGACTGCTGAATTTTTCTCAATATTTGAAACTTTTGAGTAGCTCCACGTAACGGGCCATTACATATCGTTCCCATGTGTTACGATATATAATGGCCACTATAACGGACGTAAGAGATTATAAGACTGATAAACTCATTTCAAGTGCTGTATTGTCACCCAAACAGTTTCAGCAGCCTTTTAAATTATTTGCTGCAGTGTTAGAGATTGTTTTCTGACATCAAATAAATAAACATATAGCCGATGATTTAGAAAGTGCTTTTGTCCTTCCTACCAATAGGTACCTTTTAGTGGAAAATGCATGCGTATGAGCTTTATTATGGTATCGGAACTCACATCATATGCCATACTCTAACACTAAGTTGCTTTTTGCGTGCTAATACATCTGCACCGTCCATTCACGACTGATGTTAGCAAAGCCCCATATAGAGTAGCAATATGGCCATGACATGCTGATTTACAAATTTTGCAGAGATATATTCATGGAGTTCTCCAAACATGTGATGAAATTCGGGGTCAATCTGTTAGAGCTACTCTCCGAAGCTCTTGGCCTTGAATCTAATGCACTTAAGGAAATGGGCTGCGGTGATGGGCTTTTCGTTGTTGGACATTACTACCCAGCTTGCCCCGAGCCCGAACTGACCTTGGGAACTAGTAACCATGCCGACAGTGGCTTCTTCACAGTCCTTGTTCAAGATCAAATTGGTGGCTTACAAATCCTTCATCAAGATCAATGGGTTGATGTCCCCCCTTTGCGTGGTTCTTTGGTCGTAAACATTGCAGATCTACTACAGGTGAGGCTATTTGAGTATTGCACTTTAATTTATTTAAATTTATGATTCAAAGTTTTAATTTCGGTGCTTTTTAATAAATGTTGCTTGGCTTCATGTTCGTATTCAAACGTGTGCTGAGATACAGTAACAAATTTACTTATGATACTGAAGCTAATATTTGTCTCGGGATCTGAAACTATGAGATTTGTTGAGAAACTATTTTCTCAAGACAATATTTTTTTCTTCCCTTATGTTCCATTTGGTGCTGGATTTACTCGTAGTAAAATATAACCAAAAGAAAATCTCTCAAAAAAATCTTGTACGCAAAGATAACATTAGCTTTAGCCTCACATTTTCCCACGAGGAACCCTTTCACTACGAATTGTTGCACCATGGAGTGTTAGGGAATCTGGAATCCAAATAGACTGGAGGAATCCCTTTTCGCAACATTCCAAATAGACTGGAGGAATCCCTTTTCGCAACATTGTTTTAGTACCTATGCTTGTAATAGCCCGCAATACAATATTAACCTCAAAAGGAGGACTCATCATTTCGGTTGGATACGAATCTGTCTTGAATTTTGATAAATTTACTTAACCACTTCTCAGAGTAGGACAATCAACGCTGATTGGAATGTGTTCATGTACGTATGTACAATCCTTTTTTGTGCAGCTCATCACAAACGACAAGTTCAAAAGCGTGAACCACAGAGTGCCAGCAAATAAGGTCGGCCCTAGAATCTCAGTAGCAAGTTTTTTCAGGACTCATTTTAGGGAAGGGGTTTCGTCAAAAGTATACGGTCCGATCAAAGAGCTGTTATCAGAAGAAAATCCACCGATATACAGGGATATCACCATCAAAGAATTCATCACACACTACTACAACAAAGGGCTTGATGGAACCTCTGCTCTTTCACAATTCAAATTGTGAGTAAGGTTTTACTCCTATTACCAATTGCTTTGAAATAATGAGAAAATAACTTTTATCATTTAGGGAAAAAAAAAAAACATTTCCTCGATAATTTTCATGCATGGCCATTATGCTTTGGATTTTTATTTTTCACTTATATTTCCTATTGCACGGGAAGTGACTAATAGTCAAAATCAATAAGAAAATTCTGATACTCCACATTATTCCTTGTGGATGTAAAATTTCACGATATTAATATGTGTATTTAATATTATTTTTCCTCTTTAATGTTAATTATTATTGTGATCATTTTTAATAAAATTTGTATTGTATAGTAACGAGATCTTTGATTTGTAACGAATCTGAGTTTCCAACACATAAAAAATATTCAAATAAAAGAGTATTAAATCAATTACAAATAAAGTTCTTTTTAGACCATTAAGAAATATAAGATTAGAGATATAAAAAATTAGTGAAACTAATAAAAATGTAATCTTATGACATAAATAGAGCATGCTAATGCAATTTAGAAGAGTCGATCAAAGTTAAAAAAAGTTCGCAGTTTTAATTTCCGCAACTGTTACGCTAGGGCCGTTACACTTTGAAATCATTACATTGCAATCGCAATCATTATAGCGGCAGCAACCGATATTTATAACTTTAACACATGCAAATCATAAATTAGTAAGTACGCGTATAATAAGTGTTCATCTTATTGAGTAAAACAACATAATTGAATATCTTGTCTTGGATTGTTAAGAATATCTCAAATGTGTTGAATGTGATATAATTATGAAATTCCGAACGTCATTTTCATTTTAATCTGGGATTGTTTTGATCAAGAAACTCAATGCCTGCGAGTTATCTAGTAAATCACAATATCAACTCTGTAAATGCTTAGATGTGAATTCAATTAGTTAAGCAAATGTTCGATCATGAGATTTGCACTAATATTCAACCTCAAACATGTAGTCATTATTATTCAAGAGCAATAAATAAATGCAGAGGCATCATATAAAATTTATATTTTTGATAAATATAAAGACCATATCTTTATAATCACTTAGAAAAACTAATTAACTTTCCACGCAAAGACACGATCTGCCTCTATCGTAGCCCACGCCCACTCCCCTGCTCGCACCTGTAACAGAGTGACTTCATATCAACATCCTATCTTTGGGCACAATGGTTCAGTGTTTGCTCGTAGCGGATGTCTCACCCTTTTAGAGATGCTCGAAAAAAAGGCTCTTAATTGCATAAAATTGATTGAAAACATACGTTGGTCGAGTTTCGTTAACTTTGCTAAAAAAAAGTACTACTTTTTATGGCTCTCAATGTTGAAGAGAAACGTCAATGTCGATTAAATCGAGTTGCAAATTAAAGGAAATTTAGGTGATGAGCGGGAGTATTCTTGTAATTTGATCCATAATAATTGAACGTCTTGGGAGTAACATGGATACACATACATGGCTTGTGATTATGAGCAAATTCACTTCATAATAACTCTTTCACTTAAAAGAAAAAGTTCCATCCACAGACGATGTAAATGTTAGTATACAAGCGAAGATTTAGAGTATGACACGTGTGCTCAAGCACGTAAGTCCCACCAATTAATCATCATATAAGCACACTGTGCCGCGCTCTAAACCCCAATTTGTGAACCAATCTGTACATTGCCTGTGAATAGAACGTTTTCTCTTTCCTCAGTTGAATTTTGGGCCGCATAAAGAACCAATAACTGTTTGGTCCAAATCTGTTTTCTTAAAAGCGCAAACAGAAAAAGTCTATCCAATTTCCAGAAATATTAAAGAATATGTTAATTTGCCTTTGATATTAAAAAAATATAAAAAAAAGAGGTGGGTTGTTATCTCAAACGAAGGGCCACCAACAGGTAGAAGTTGACTTTTATATGTTGTTAACACGGATGTATGCTTAGATTGTCAAGAAACTGGAACTAATTTCTAATTTTTCGGTTCAATTTGAATTTTGGCATGTTATCAAGTACAATGATTAGGATCCAGGCTGGAAACTTGCTAATTGAAGGATACAGCAAGAATATAAACTCAAACTAGCCAATATGTAACTATATAAATTTTATATTTATGTAAATTATAAACCATAACTACACTTTACCAGCATTAGAATCATTGACACTAGAAGTTGGTGACCATATGATTGCATTGAAGAAAGGTCCCTCTTGGGTTCTTCATGTAAAGTTGGAATAATATGCATACATTCAATTACATAAATAATTGATTATCGACATAAATTTTTGTAAAAGCTTTAATTATTTGGGCTAATGGGTTTGAATAGGCTTCACACTATAAAAAAAACGTGAAGTTCGAAAGCCAAATGAGCGGAAGAAAGAGCTCGTGCACCTTCCTTCACAAAGGATTTTGGTAAAACTAGTATCAAATATTTTTCTATTTACGCCTTTTTATTCAAATATGCATCAACTTGAACATGTGTGTTTATAGGATGTTTTTGTTTGCATATACTTTTGCCAAAAGACAATCATATTAGTTGAATGATGAAGCACTAATTTGAACTCAATCAAAGATTTTGATAATAAAGAAGTAAAAGGGACTGAGGGGATACAAGTAATGATTCTCATAAAGATAATTATAAGTCACTATATTATGGACCACACCATAATATCATGCCAAGACAAACATAAAATAGAAATTTTTAATCACCTCCAAAATTGGAATCGAATTAAAAATAAGGGAAAATCAATAAAGCCTAGAGATAAGGTGATACAAACATTGAATCATAATTAAGTCAAAATGAGACATAAAAGCCATAAAAAAATTCAAAAGAATGTATTACAAATTAGACAGGTTTTACACTAAATTGAACATTAAGTAAACTAATGATTCCGATAATCTCAACAAAATTTGGATGAAACTATGGGGTCTTAGTGTAAATATTCCGTATATTTATTTTTTAAGATTTGGTGTAATAAACTATCATATACGGGAGGAGTGAATAGTCAGCCACAAAAATCATGATAAATACAATAATCTGTAAACATTTCTTCTTCAAGATAAGTTTTTGCCATGTCACGAATTAATGTTTTGGAACTAAGTCTACACTAACTTAAAACATGTTGCCATAAAACAATGCAATCAATAAATTAAACTCAAATATGTGCTATTTTAGTTTCTAAAAATTAGAAAACACCCAAAATACAAAAAGAAAAACTATGGCTCCTCAATAGGAAGAACTGCACTTCTTGATGATCCCTTGCCACTCCCAAAAGAAAATAAACCCCTCCTCATTCTCCCATTACTTGAACTAGTTTCATTTTTGTTAGTCTTTTCGATAATCTCTCGAACCGATAAATACAATTGCCTATTGCTTGCAGAGTCCATCGAAAACGATCTCCTTATAGGTTGAATATCAAAGTGATCATTTCTTCCCCGACTATCAATACATTCATCACCAAAGCTCGAAACGTGGCCCAATCTTCTCCCCGCAATTTTAGCTAAATTCGAACTAGTCGATGTCGAACTACCCAATTCAATTACAACATAATCCTCGTCGTTTCCCGTGAAGTTATCCCTTTTTGGCTCAGAACATCCCAATTGGGATACCGCAATGGAAACACTCCTTCGACAAAGCGGACAATTCTCGTTCCCTTGTAACCAAACATCGATGCAATCGACATGGAACAAATGTTTACAACTCGGTATGGCTCGTAATTTCTCGTCATCCACAAACTCGCTCAGGCAAACCGCGCACTCCTCTCTAGATAACCCGTGTTTGTGGCCCCTTTTGAAGGGGATCACGGGTATGGCTTGGATAGTTGAATTGTCAAGCCCTCGGGCGGGATTGTCTATCTCGGAAGAGTAGGGATGGGGCCCGGTTCGGGTACCCCGGGAGGATAAGAGCCGGGATAGGATATCGACACGGTGGAGATTAAGGCAGCATTTGATGACGAAGATGTAGTAGGAGATAAGTAAAAGGGCTAAGATTAGGATGCTGATGAGAGCGATAGCAAGGATTGGAAAGCTGGTGGTTGGGTAGTGGACGTGAGAGATGGGGGGAGAGTGTGGGGTTTGATCCATGGAAAAATGGGAATGGAGAAATGACGGGTGTGAGTTTGATGTCATGGGAGAGATAGAGAGAGATTGAGGGAGAGAGACTTGTGTGGATTGATCCTTTATTGAGACCGCTTTTGAGAGGTAATGTTTTAAAACTCGAATCCTTAAAAAAAATCGGGTCACGGGTTTAAACAGGTCTCAACTCTCTGTCGAATAGAAGTTAAACCGTGATTTCAATAAATAAATTATAGTTGACCAAAGATTTTTAAAAGGAAAATAATACTTCTGACCAAAAGTTTTTTCTAATTATTTTATCCGTTAATGTCGAAATGAAAATGCTACATGTTGATTGATTATTGGTATATTACATTTATGATTAGAATTAATATTTATATTGCCACATTACTTGGTAAAAGAATTATGTAAAAATTTTAGGTGGCATTAGCATTACTCATTTTAAAAATACCTACATTTTTCAAATTATACAATTTCTTATACAGTATAATTTTCTATTTGCATACGACAATGAAAAGATAGTAGAATATGCATCTTTTTGATGAGAGAGAAAAATACTTATCAATTTTACCGGCCCTCAGTTTAATTAGCCTCTGGTTCTGGTTCAATCGGTTCATTCAGCTGGTCTGAATTAGGTTTTGTGGTTGTGAGGTTGATTTAACTTTTCCAATTACTTGTCATAAAATTGGCATATCGTTTTGACGCATGTCTTGAAAACACTTTGCTGAGAACAACAATATGCAAAATTAATTCTGATAAGTCACCAATAGAATAATAATTTTTTTTTTTTTTTGATTGCTTTGCTAGGCAAAACAAGTAAGTTATATTCTATTACAAAGTCTGCAAATTTTGTAGCTACATTGGATAGGGGTACGAAGTTGCTGAAGCTTGTGGATAATGATAATCCATGTGAGTACATTGGTTGGCAAGAAATTAATGTTTCAACATAAAAAATAGGAAATGGTTTTTTTCCTAACGACACCAAAAGAATCGAATAGGTGGCAACTTAACTAGCATAATAAATGATGCAGGTTGGTTGCAGGTCCAGCAACACTAATCATAGGTTGTTTTGGTTTCATGAATCATTCCATAAACATAGCTATATATACTAGGTGGCTGTAATCAAAATTAATAATTAGGACAATGTTTTTCTTTATAATATTTGTTAGGGGAACAGTATTATCGTAGGACGAGGGAAAAAAAAATAG
>MKEJ01070465.1:0-22337 GCA_001753735.1 Embelia ribes | reverse complement strand
ATATGAAGTGTTTATCTTTTATGTAGATTTTATTTTTTAATTTTTTACATACTACAAAGTTCCTCACATACTACTAAGTTTGTCACAATTTATCACAAACTACCAAATTCATCACATGCTACAAAGTTTATCACATACTACTAAGTTAATCACACACTACCAAGTCTATCACAATTCATCGCAAATTACGACAGTTCATCACAAAGTACTAAGTTCATCACAATTCATAACATACTATCAAGTTTATAAAAAATTATTAAATTCATCATAATTTATCACACACTATCAAGTACATCACAATTCATCACGCACTATCAAGTTCATAATAAACTAGCTAGTTCATTACAATTTATCACACACTACCAAGTACATCACAATTCGTCACACACTATCAAATTCATCACAAATTATGACAGTTCATTACAAAGTATCATTTTTCATCACTAACAATTATTCTTTTTGAAATTATATTTTTAAATAAAATATATATTTTTTGGTTTTAATTGAAAAAGTACACACACACATATTAAATTTATAAAATATATGAAGTGTTTATCTTTTATATAGATTTTATTTATTAATTTTTTACATATTAAAATATAAAAAATAAATTAATACAAATTAAAGGAAGAATAAGTCATCAAGTTAATCTTGACAATATTTAATTTATTTGAATGACTCGTATTAAATATTACACTTGCACCGAATTATACTGGGGTAACAATTAGGCTCACCTGTACCGAATTGTTGCCCACAAACTTGGTTATCTCTTTTCTCTTCTCTCTCTTTATATGTATGTATATATATATTAGATCAATATTTAGCACATTTTGTACATGTTTTCAATGAAAAAATATTTTTAAAAATTAACCTAAATAAATTTATGAAAAATATTAGAATTTAAAACATAGTATGGATTTTTTTACAAACAGTAAAAGATGATTGACCTATCGAAAAATGATTATATTTAAGAATTCTCATTTTTTTCTTTTTTTTTTTCCAAATCACATTTTAAATTGCACACGTATCACGTGACCACTTGATATTAATTGAAATTCAACAGACGTGTGGGGGCAAGTGGGAACTTTAAATACAAGTCTTAGGTAAAAAAAACACGGTTAAAGAAAAGTTACTTGATTCGCCCCATAATAACAGAAGAACAAGAGGAAATAAAGGTACTGATGCATTCCCAACACAGATTTCATTTTAAAAATGATGCATTCCCAACACAGATTTTATTTTAAAATAGTATAATTTAATCATAAGAGTAGAGGGTAAATCAAAACCATCACAACTCTTGTAAATTCTAAATCATCTATAATCGAAGTGATCAAATTGGGTAATATAAATTACTTTGTTATTTAATTTTAGTCTATTTTGAATTTCCATGCAATATAAAAAAAAATCTGAAATTAGAGTAAGAAATCACAGCATTTCTTCCAAGTATTCAATAACTTCGAAGTTATTTTCTACCAAAAAATCGATTTTTTTGAGTAACAACGTGATAAATTACCGTTAAAAAGATTTGAGTTTAATCTGTGCAGTCATTGCCAACCCTTGGATACCCTACTTTTCAAATGCTAGTAACTTACTTAAAACTAAATAAAATAGAGCGTCCACCATTGAATATTTCAGGTTGATTGAGGATAAATTACCGTTGTTAAATATTATTTCACTTCAAGTAATAATAAATCAAAAGATTTGTATATAATTACATGAATACTTACCCCTTGTTAGCAAGTTGATTTCAAAGATGGAGTTCTACCGATGTAATTGTTAGAATTATAAATTAATATGATATCAAAACTAAAAGTGCTTTCGAATGTTTGATCCGAACACACTTGAGGAGCAATAAATGTTATCCCAGATCGATTAATAAAATAAGCCAAAAAACTTGTATATGATTACATAAATACTTATTTATGTAATTGTTGCAATTATAAAATTAACAAAAACGGTGAGCTAAAACTACTATTCATCCCAAATACTTCAATAAATTTTAACTTTTGGGCATCAACTACATTTCATCCATTGTTCAAAAATTGTGTTATGTGTATTAATCATCAACTAAAAGGAAAAGAAATTAAAATCAATTGCTTCGGCTGAATATAATCAGCACAAAAATAGATTCAGAAAATCAGGAGGGGACATCAGTTTTAAAAAGCTCGATTTTGGAGCCTCATAGATAATCAGCCCAAAATTAGTGATCTTCTCATCATTTGCCACACCCCAAATACTCTTCATCAATTCAAAGACACTAATAGAATAAAGATACTAAATGATAAAATCAGAGAAGAAAAAACAGATCTAGATAGAAACAAACAAAATCAGAAAAAAAAAAAAACACAACTTGGAATAGATGTAGAAAAAAGAAAGAGACAAAAATGGAGCAGAGAAGTACTAGCAATTACATACATACAGGCATACAGCCATATAAATACGGAGAGAATCTTACAAACAGGGGGAATACAGAGCCCTACTTGCCCCCAACTCCAGAGGCCCATAATAGAAAATTGGGCCAATCACAAATTAGCCCATTTTAAAAAAATTGGCATGGGTTTTGGGCCCAGTTAGTGTATCAATTCCCTTGTTGAGCAAGATGCATAGGAAAAGGAAAATTGGTATAAATTTAGATAAAAATAAGCTACTTTTAATATTTGTATGTGATTAGGGGCTCTTGCATTTTTTAAGAAAATAAGATAATTTTATTTTGTTCAATGATAAAAATGGATAGATCCAACTTATTGATATAAAAAAAAAAACAAAACAAATAAGCTCTGTTTAAAAGTTATGCAGCCAAATGCTTTATAGATTTTTAGCAAAAGAATAAAAAAGAAAAGTTTAAGCTTAGAAATTGTACCCGAATCAGGCCAAATAAACAAGCTATAACATGCCAATAAAGAGTCCAGTTTCTTTCTCCAATTTGAAAAAATTTGGAATTGTGATTTTAGATAAATTTTTACCATATACTTTATTATCTTACACTAAGAGAAGTATACCCAATGCAGTTCTTATGAGCTTCTGTCTACGACTCGATGCTATTCATTTCTTTATCATCCGAATCGACATTATCCTTAAATGAACTTTCCCTATTTTGATGGGTGAGCTTCAAGTGCTACTAGTGTTTGCAAAAAGAAAAGATTAAACCTTTTTTTTTTTTTTTGCGATGCCACGTAAAGGGTTTCACCCGAACAAAGTTGCTCATTTAGAGCTACTCGTTTATTAAATGGTCAGAAATAAAAGTTTACGTTTAAAATGCCCAAAAAGACGAAATTAAAAAAGTATGCAGTAAAAGAAATCGAAAGTCTGCCACCACTCGTCTTGCTCATATTTTCATAGTGTGTGTATATGCATATAAAAGCTCAAGATTAGCTTATCGGTTACTTGTCCAGGGTTTAAATCAGTCCCAAATCGTTCCGTAGACAAAGAAATTATTGGTTTATTTGCATCGATTAAAAATTAAATGGGGCAAAATAAAAAAATTACGAAAATTAATTTATAATTTTCATAAGTCATCATGTTCTACCTTTGTGATTTAATTGGAAGTGATATAGACCTTTTTTTTCCGATAGCATGGGCCATGGTGGAGGCTCCCATGAAGTTCGGGGTAAGCACGCGTAGTCAGTCAGGTGTTGGGATGTGGGCCCAAAAAGCAAAAAGTTACAAGCCCAATACACACTTTCTTATTTATTTAATAATTTATATTATATATTTTCTTTAAATTAACAGTTAGTCAAGCAGCAGCCAACGCACGTCCATGCAGGGCAAGCGTGGAATTTCATGGCCCTGCGTCTTTCTTGCCTGCCTCCTCTCTCTATCAATATATATTACTATTATATTACATGTCTATTTATACAAGTGCGGGGCAAAATAGGAAACATGTATGTAATAAAAATTATCAATGAATCTGAATTTTAATCCCGAGAACTAGAAGCATATATATATTAAAAAAATTATACTAAAATATCTGGTATTGAATCACATCATACTCTCTTACTGCCCCTATATTGCTTTATAGGAGTGTTGTGTGTTTGTAATATTTAACACTTGAAAGATTATTTTAGACATAAGAATATAATTTTTTAAGTAAAATTACAAATTTGTTTCTAAAGTTTTTTATTAGAAAATTTTAATTTTTTAGCTAAAAATATTTCCTCACTCTTACTCAGACTAAGAAACCCATCTTCATTTTCTTTTTCATCAATGAATAGAAAGAGATAACTCAAGGCGTTCGTTGTTACCACTGCATAAAATACTAGTAGTACCTATCACGAGGAAAAGTAAATCACAGACTATCATTATTAAACAAATCAATTCTTACAGAAAAGTAATTAAAAGGGTGATGGGGATATTATTGTATGACTCATAATCAAACGATCAATTTATTATTGGCTTGCTCTTTAATATTAAATTCTTCTATAAATATCCCATAATAAGGGGTATCGAAGATGGGTAAAATCTGATTGCATACACATTTCATAGATATATTTTATATTCATATTGCTTAATGGGCTGATATTGAGCGTCGAATGGTACATGGTTGGACTATCCTCAGTCATGAGGTCTCTGACATAGCAAGTGTTTGGTGTGTACATGAGTAGATCCTGATGATTAAATTCAAATCAATTTTTGGTGACTCAACCCAAACATTGTATTTAATTCATTCTCAATCTTTACGAATGGTAGGATTGTTCATCGATTTTGGTTAAACCCGAACCAAAATTTAAAAATCCAAAACACAAACCAGTTTTTTTGGAACCGAACCGAACCCGAACCGGGGAAGCCGGACCGAACCCAAAATATGAACCGAACCCGAAACATCATTAAAAACCGTCAATAAACTGAATCCAAACCATCATTAAAAATCGAAATTCAAAAACAATTATATTTTTTTATTTAATATTTAATAATTTTGGGTTTCGGATTTAAACCCGAAATTTTTTAGAAAATCCGAACCTGAACCCGAAATTTCACAAAATCCGAAATTTTTTAGGCTTCAAATTCTAACCCTAATCGTTTCTAAAAATGTGGAATCGAATTAAATCGGGTCGGTTCGGGTAAACCCAAACCGAGGAACAGCCCTAACGAATAGTAATAAAAATCCAAGCTCTATCAAATGGCGCTGTCTATAAAAAATCATTGCAATTTTTGGGACAGATAATCCTAATATTTATGATCTGAACCATTCATTCTATAACTTTACCTATCATGTCAACAAATATCCTCTACACTAGGTTTTAGCGAAAAAAGGAGAGAGGGTCAAAGCCATTCTTAATAGGCAAACACCATCATCAACAAGCTCTCAGCCCCGAAGACCCCGACCCCTCATATCCTGATCCCTCATCTTTGAGGGTCCTAACCAGTGGCAGACGCAGGAATTGAACCAAGAGAGGGCAAAATTTTTATGTAATCATAAAAAAACTCATCAGTTAAAAAATCAAAATAATTTTTTATCAAATGAAAATATTTTTTTTAGCACAATCAACTTTATAATTAATTATTCGAAAATAATATATTATGAAAAGAATAAGTTACAATAGAAAGAGGATTAGAGTAAAAAGAATTAGTTATACTATTTCTTTTATTTAGAAGAATAAAAGGTATGGACATATAACTAGATTTATTTATTATATCCAACCAAATCTTAGTATAAGAAAACCAAATAGCATGAGAGAACAGGAGAAAACAAATTTAAAGTAGAAAATAAAAATGAGAAACAAGATAAAAATAAATAAAAATTGTTGCAACGGAGCTAATTCGAACATATAACCTCAAGTCTATAACTACTACAACTGGGAGACTTAATCCATCAAGACACACCTAAGGAATGAACATATCTTGCTAATAAATATATATAGAGTATATTTGATGCATTAAGTTATTCATTAAATATCTCGATTTTTTAAAATTAATTCTCGTCCCGAATGAAGGGGGTCAATTGCCCCCGTTGCCTATACATAAATCTGCCCATGATCCCAACTCTACATCCCTCCTTAAGAGTCCTGAACCTCATCCGAGGGTCCGACCCCACATCCTCGCCCTAAGGGTACTCGACTCCTTATCCCGAGGGTCCCGAACCCCAGTCCTAAGGATTTTAAACTCTCATTCACAATTTTTGTATGCAGTACATGTATTGCAAAGTCCCAAGCAAAAGCAACATTAGGGAGCAAATAATCAAATATAAGGAACTAACTACTCAAAATAATTTTTTCAGCTACTTTGAAGTAGTTTAGGAGCAGTACGGGGTACATTCATGAGGATAGAAAAAATGGACACTTTGTTTCAAAAAACAAAAGCAAATTCATGCTGAGAATCCAACTAAAATGCACACAACACCAATTTTTAAGTCAAACAAAGGATAAAATAAGCATTATAACAGAAAACGTCTTCCATCTCTATCATTTATTGTACATAGATATGTAAATACATATATGTACATACGTGCATACACCCACCGAAAAAATAGATGTGTTGATAAAACCTATGGGCAAAAGTAAAATATCTAGGGTACATTGATTTCTTCATATGTCTTGTCTTCACAGATGAGCCCGTAAGATTTGCAGTTTTAGTAAACTATATGGGGTACATCATTCGAATTTATGTCCTGGGGCTGAGCCTACAGGCCACCTCGCTAGATTTCTCGAAGTATAAATGTTATTGCGGCCGAGCCTATGGGCCACCTTGATGGACTCTTTGAAGTATAAACCCGACCGAACAGATGTCATGTCTTGGGTGGATTACACGGCTCTTGAGTTTAACAGACACAAATGTGTTGATAAGTTCTATGGGTGCAAGCATCTCGTATCTAACATTTGGCTCAAATTGTCTAGCTTGATTTCACTTTATGATTATATTTCGAGTACTTATCCTTTTTTCATAATCATCTATTTTCAAGACGTATTGATTACTCCTCTGCACTATCATATGATAGAACACAAGAGTAGGGGAATAACTGATGAGTAAGTTATTGTACAGTTCATAATCAAATGGGCCAAACTGCAATAAAGCTAAAACAACAAGTAATTGATGAAAAATAAAGGTGAAAAATAATCATTTTAACATATTTATTGACTTACTCTTTAAGACTAAACTTTCCTATAAATACTCTATAGTAAGGGGGTACTGAAAATAGGTAAAATCTTCTCTCTCTCTTTAGACTATTTTTATACATATTTCGTATATATATTTTATATTCATATTGCTTAGTGGGCTGATATTGAATATTAAATGGACTACGGCCGGAAAACCTCTTGTCGTAGAGCCTCTTATGTAGCAAGTGCTTAGTGTGTGAAGAGGTAGATCCCAAAAGATATCCAAATCAAGTTTTGGTGACTCAACTTGAAAATTGTATTTGATTCATTCTCAATCTTTCCGAACAATAATAAAATTAATGCTCTATGAAAGGGGTAATTAGGCTTTATAAGTCTTCATTTTCTTTATGATTTCCAAATCCAATAATTTATGAAAATTATGAAAATACAATGAAGCATTATGATTATGGGCTTGGAAACTTAAAGAGTACAAAACTACAATTTAGGATAAATTACACTTTCCTCCATAAGGTTTATTACAATTTCAGAAAATTATCCGAGCTCTCTGAAAT
This sequence comes from Embelia ribes, assembly GCA_001753735.1. Classification (NCBI taxonomy): domain Eukaryota; kingdom Viridiplantae; phylum Streptophyta; class Magnoliopsida; order Ericales; family Primulaceae; genus Embelia; species Embelia ribes. The sequence continues at coordinate 14,734 of MKEJ01070465.1, read as the reverse complement.
TATATTGTGTGTAATGTCCCGAAAATATGTATAAATTTTCTTATTGAAATAAATGATATCATTGAGTTATAATACTATTATTTATTGCATTCGTGGTATTCACTGTTGTAGTGCGAGATTCGTTTCCGAGGCGTATCGTATTTTATACTTGTTAGTGTTGTATTGTTGTTTTAAGTGTTATGTAACATATATACACGTATTTTACTCCTCTTGCATAGAAAAAAAATGCATAGAAAGAAATAATATATTATTAGAGTATTTTTTAGTAGAGTATTTGTTTCCTTTTATTTTGTAAGTTGACTTGTATATAACGTTATCAAATCATGACTTGGTAATATTTTTTCCTCCTTTTCTTCATATGTTTGTTGTGCCTTTGGCTTCTAATCTTCATCATTTTTATTAGAATAAGTGTGAAAGAGAGAAAGAGAGAAAGAGAGAAAATGGAGAAAAAAAGTGATTTTTTTCTTTACGGATTGATTTGATCTAACTCGGGTTAGTGTCCGCTCAAAATATTTACATATTCGGAATATTTATCTTTGTGGCTATGTTTTGAGGTAAGCCTCAACTTCTCGTTTCTTGTTTGAAATTTTTCGATTTCATATTGATATTGTTTATCAAATTAAAGTTCATATTCTTGTCCCTCGTAATATGATGATCATTTTCTTCCATAGAAATATAATCATTCAATTTCATTTACTAGATCAATCCGAGTGGTAAAGTCGGAGAGATTTGGGGCTTTTGGGCGAGAGTTTCCAGAGTGGTTAAGCAATTTCTATGTACAAACTGACTGCAAAATAACATTATATGCTTAAATTTAGGTGTTTACTGTTTTGAATAAATTCTACATGTTGGTTTATATGCTTTGAATACATGTCCTGCTGCAATTCGAGTAATTCGGACTCGATGACCTATATACGTTTTAAATTAAAATTTGCTTAAAACATAAAAATTATATACAAATGAAACATCTTTCCATTGGTACATCAAAGGACTCAATGAAATTCACGTTTGGAGAGATATTGCCAAAATACTGAGATACTATTTGCCTGCTATTTTGATGCAACCTGAACCTTTTAGGCTTTATTTTGAACCCTTTACATTTTGAATTAAATTTTTCTTAAAAGATAAATACTGTAGATAAATGCACTACCTTTTTAACTATAAATTTTAGGCTCAATCGGAGTTACGGTTTGAGAATTATTGTTAAAATACCAAATTGTCAACCCTTGAACAGATTTGAAATATGGATGTTTATGGTGGAAATTGATTTTGGAAAGTGTAAGTATTGCAAATGACATTTTTCAAGAAAGGAAGTTATTTGAACGAAATGATTGAGTATGAAAGAGCACGAAGGCTCATATTTATTTTTTATGAAAATTTGAAATTTCAAAAGTGTTGAATTTGAAAGTTTGCATGAGTTGCATTCATAAAGTTGATGAGTAGTTTTACTTTCTTTTCGGGACATGTATCGAACTGTTAAAAGAATGTTAAAACATAGAAAGGGTTCGGCGCCCTATCGTAAAAATCGGGAAATTTGATCAGGGATTATTTACAATAATTGCACTGTTGTTTACAGTGGATTATAGATTGGGGTACAAGAGGGTACCTACGTTTTGAAGTAAACGAATGAGATACTAGTCCCAACTTTAGAAGTTTTGAGTCGTTGTTGAGTCGGGTTGAATCAAATAATATTGCATGGCATTGCATCTTATCTTATCTTCATGATGTATACTTACACTTTATGGCACCGTATAACATCTCATATATCATGATATTTGATAGACTGACTCGTATACATTTCTTTTCCATATATATGTATCAATCTGTTTGCAGGTGCTGAGATGGCAGATGGACATGCTTAGACTTTCCGAATGCTTTGTTACTTTTGAAGCTTATAGATAATGAAGCTTTCTTTTATTGTATATTTTGGCCACAATCATACTATTTCTTATTTTGGCCTTAGTAGTGTTGTACTTGTAAACCTATGATATATTACATTCAGTAATGTAATATGCAAACATTTTTTAATCTTTAGTTTATACAAGCTCGTAGCTTGTATAATGTTATTGTAAACGAGGTGTTTACTATGCTTCCGCATTGTTTGCAGACTATATGTATGTCTAATATAAATTTAATGCAAGCAGGATATATGTATACTTTTTTTTCGCGTACTCTGATTGATGTTGAGAATGTTGTAGAATGTTGGAAGGTTTTAGCGATTATAGTTGTTTCCTTCTTCTTTTCTTTCTTTTAAAACATGTTTTTTTCATTCTCTTTTCTTAAAAAGAGGAAACACTTACGCTTCAGGTTCTCCTAAATTCGGGGTGTTATGGTTGGTATCAGAGCATAACCAGGTTTACGTAAAACCTTGTTGGCTTGCGAGTAGGAAGGGCCGAGAGAATAGGTTGGGTGTTTGTTTGTTTGTAGTTGAATTTCTAGCGTAGAAGTGCGTGTAGTCGTGTTGCATGACTAATATTTGTAGTTGTTTGTTTACTTATGTGAATTGTAGTATGATGTGTTAAATAAGTCATTTGTGACGATAACTTATGGCTTGTTATGTAATTATTTGTGTTATGAAGATGGTTATGGCATATGGACAAGGTCGTCGAGCTGTTGCTCAAGATGGTCGAGGTAAAGGACGTGGTGCATAAGCCGATGGTCGAGGTGCCGGAGTTGTTGAAGCTATGCGCACTCGAGTGCTAGAAGCCAAGATTCGGACAACTGAGGGTATTTTCGAGCTTGAGAATGATATTGATGACGTTAAGGAAGGTGATTGAGGAGGAAGAAGTAAGCATGGTGAACATAGACGAGTATGAGGAAGAGGATGTTAAGGCTCAACCTCATGCCCAACAATGTGTTCAGGTTGAAGCCGAACAAGTTGGGGGTGGTCAAATGGCCACCACCAATTTGATGTGGGGCAATGGAAGAGGTCATGCGCAATCTTGTGCGTAATACTTGAGCGGAAGCAAATAGCATGAAGACTCGGGTATCATTGTCACATATGTAATTTCATTGGATGGATTCGCCTACATTCAATGCTGTGAGAGAAAAGATAAAAGCTGAGCAATGGCTTACTGCGGTTGAAATTATTTACGAGGCACTCAACATGGTCGACGATGACTTGTGTTTGGCAACAGTGCCTTTCTATTTTCGAGGGGAGCGACGGAATGGTGGAAGGGTTTCATCCAAGTTTGGGGCCAAGTTAGATTGACGTGGGAGGTTTTTCGAGTTTCAGGAGAGGAAGATAACTAAGTTTGCACACTTGGTTTAGAAGATGATGTTGGTTCAACAAAATCAGCAGACATTTACAAACCTATCCCATTATGCACCGGAACTTGTCCATTCAGTGAAACTTTAGATCAATAGGTTCGGGGGAGGTCTACGTCATACTATCTAGACAATTGCGGTCGCAGGGATGCATGATTCTTATGACAGGTATGTCGGGGCCGTGATGAAAGTTGAAGAGAGTTTAATGGACCGACAATTTGTGATCGAAGCACATCCATCTAGGCCTTTAGGTCAATCTTTTAGTGCTAGATTTGCTTCGGATGCTTTGGGAAGTCATGGTGTAGGTGGTAGTGCGGCTGGGGGTAGTAACTTGAATATTGGTGGAGGAGGTGATAAAAAAAGATCCCGTGATCCGTTTTCTTCTTTTTGTGGTGGGCGTCCGTCATTGGTTTATCGGAGATGTGGTGGTCGTAGCCACATTTAGTCACGTTGTCCCAAGGGGTTTGTAGTTCCTAGTAGCTCTCATAGACCAACACATCCTTCTCCAGCTAGTAGTGGTTCTCGGATACTGTACACCCCTGTACTCTCATCTTTTTCTATTCAACAGGGTGCAAGATCGTTGCAGGGAGGATATCAGGAAGGCAACAGCAGTCGCAGAGACTTTCAACAGGGTAAGACTTCTCAGACTCGTTCCTATACCATGCCTCGGATTTCGGAGTCTTCTGAGCCATCTGTTGTTAGAGGTATTCTTCCCTTTATGACTTCTTGGGCGCATGTGTTGTTTAACATGGGTGCATCTCGCTCTTTCATTTTTGCAAGATTTACACACATATTAGAACTACCGATTGAAAGTTTAAATTCTCCCATTCTTATTGATACTCCAGGGGAGATATCTTTTCTTATTGACAGTATTTGTCGGGACTGTGAGTTGATGATTGTTGAGCATGTTTTTCTTTCGATTTTGTTGCATTTGGCATGATAGGGTTTAATGTCATTATCGGTATCGATTAGCTCACGAGCTATCACGTTGTTATTGATTGTGAAGATGAAGGTATCTTTGGTCGCCAATTCGGGGGCCAGTATTTGTTATCATGGGGAGCATCAACCTTCTTTTCTATTTTCTTATAAGGCTTAAGCTAGTCTAGCTTGTATGCTAGCTAAGGCTCAAGCTAGTCTAGCTTGTATGCTAGCTAGTCTTACTCTTTCCAAAGTCAATGTGTCGGGATTGGAATCTATCTCTGTTATGCGTGAGTTTTCAGATGTTTTTCCTGATGATCTTTGTGGACTTCCTCCTGAGAGAAAGTTAAGTTTTCTATTGATTTGGTTCAAGGAACAAGTCCTATTTCCATTGTTCCGTATCATTTGACCCCAGCAAAAATGAAGGGGATTTAGGAGAAGATAGAAAATTTGAAGAAGAAAGGTTCATTTAGCCGAGTATTTCACCTTAGGGTGTTCCGACTTTGTTCTGAAGAAGGACGATTCGATGCGGATGTATATTGACTATTATAAGCTTGATCGTGTTACCGTGAAGAACAAGTATCCGTTGCCCCGTATTGATGATTTATTTTATCAACTTAGTGGTTCTGGCTTCTTCACAAAGATTGATCTCCATTCCGGATATCATTAGTTGCGGGTTCGAAAAGAGGATGTTCCGAAGACGGCTTCTTGTACTCGTTACAGCCATTACGAGTTCCTTATAATGTCATTTGGTTTGACGAATGCCCCGACAACATTTATAGATCTTATGCATCATATATTCTATTCATATCTCGATCGGTTTGTGGTTGTCTTTATTGATGACATTCTTATATATTCGTCTACTGAAAAGGTACATCGGGAACATTTGCGGATCATTCTTTCTACTTTTCATGAATATCGGCTTTATGAGAAGTTTTCGAAATGTGAGTTTTGGTTGAGGGAAGTTCGTTTACTTAGCCATATATTTCGAAGAGCGGCGTCGCCATTGATCTTTCTAAGATTGAAACCATTACTAAATGGGAACGACCAAAATCCGTATTCGAGATTTGTAGTTTCTTGGGGATTGCGGGTTATTATAGTTGGTTCGTTAAGGACTTTTCTCATTTGGTAACTACAATGACAAGGCTTATTTGCAAGGGTGTGTAGTTCGAATGGAATTCACAATGCGAGAAATCCTTTCTTGCTTTGAAGACGTTGTTGACTTCTGCTCCAATTCTTGTTATTCCGGAGCGAGAACTCGGCTATACGGTCTATTGTAATTCTTTAAAGGAAGGAATGGGTTATGTTTTAATGCAAGATAAGAAGGTGGTTGCTTATATGTTGAGGCAATTGAATGTTCAATAGAAGAATTATCCGACTCATGGCTTAGAACTTGGAGTTGTTATTATACCCCGCAATCAGTGACCCGGGTCGTAAGTTTCAAAAGAGAAAAATAACCGGAAAAAAAGAAATAAAAGAAAATCTACGCTAATCACTTCGCATCTAGTCGTTACTGCATGACGATTCTACTTATGTGCTATAACATCAGCCATATCAACAACAACGTAAGGAAAACTACTCTAAAAAGAAAGGATGAAGGTTAATGCCCACTCTATAAAAATTTATAAAATAGTAAACCTACCTATTTACTAATATAACACCGCAAGTTGTATACTAAAAAAAAAGATAAAAGAAGGTATACATTTATCCGTGTAAGAGCAAAAATATATCTATACTTTCTCCATACCACATCCACTGCACTAATACAACCCCACTATCAAAATACGTTAATACATAAAAATGAAGTATATAAAGATAATGCACTAAATAGGGGCTCCAACAACATGTACACTACAGTAGAAGTATTTAAGCATGATCAAAGCCCACCTCCACACCTATAAATCCATGCATATATATATAGGGAGAAAATGGGAAAATGTAACGGTTAGATTATTCGTCTAAAAATCACTAAAATGATTGTATAACTTTCCTTATAATTGTTTTTTTAAATGATTGTAAACAAATATATTACACTTTCCTAAAAACATGATGATTCATTTTTTATGTAACTGAATATCCAATTTTAAATTAATAAAATAAGTCAACAAAGGAAGTGTGATATGGTCGTTATAAATGAAAATCAATCTTCAGTTATAATCATCTCAAAATTTTAACTTGTAACTCTCATCTAATCATTGTTAGTACAAATGTAATGACCATCTATATCATTTTATCATTGTTGTCACAAGAATTTTTTAAACAATTCAAAATTTTGGATATAAAGTAAAACTAAAATTAATTATGCAAATAACATAACAAAACTAAAAAATCATGTGTTACATGGTTTTGTCGACCGGGAAGATAGTTTTCTGTGATGAATTTTATCAATGTCAATCCCCAAATAGCATTGTTTTTTGATTGGACTATGAAACTTACATAATTAAGGCTTATTTATTTTGCATTTATCATTGTTTTACGTGCATTTGTAGCATAAAATGTGTATTATTTCGATAGTACTTGTCTTATTGTGTATTGTACATAGAAAAATGAATAAATGCATGGATTTGAGCTCGAAATGAAGCAAATTTGACAATCAATTTTTTTAGACTCTTGGAAATTAAATTGGAAGATTGAATACATTTCTCAGTTATTTGAAAAGTGTTCGAAGATGAATAAATTGTTGAAGAAACCAAGAAGTCAAAACCGAGAAAAATGGACCGGTCGACCCTTATTTCGACCGATCGAACTTGTTAATTCTAGGGCATGTGCTATGCACATAATAGTTATAAGAAAGTCTTATTTATCTATTTTTAATTCGTAAACAAATGTAAAAACTCATCCGACGATCTAGATTAGATCTAGAGTTAACCTAGGGGAATAAAACCCTTTCCTCTTTTGTTGTTTTTCATTGATTATTTTCATAATTTGTTCTTGCTGTTTGGAGACTTGGAGAGAGAAAGTCTATAGAGACTCTGACAACTCTTTGGATTTACTTTCTACTTTATATTACTTGTTGTGAGATCATTCTAAATCTATTCTTGATAATAATTGCATTACTTTTTCTAGGAGCGGATCCAAAAATTTAAATAAGGGGAGAAAAATCAATATATAAAAAATTTAAATTATTTTTAACCCATCTTAATTTTATCTTAATACTCATTTCAATGCACCAAAAGTGTAATTTTATGTCGTAATTTAGTTTGAAACTCTATATACACTTTAATGAAAAAAATGAGAAAAAATTAAAGATTTTATCAAAAGTACAAAATCTTTTTAAATATATTATAAACCGTATCAAAATATTAAAATAATATTATCTAATTTGATAAATTATAATTAGCAATAAATGGGATTAATTTATATATTTTTTAAAATGAAATAAAAAGGAAATTATCTTAGAGAGAATAATATTATAAAAATGTGTAATAATACTAGGATAGGAAAATACCACACAACTATATTATTTTTTGAGCAACTTTTGAAATAATATTAATTATAAAACTATGATAAGTTACTAACAATATGGTCAATGCACAAATAATAGTGCATATATATTCTAGAAAAGGATAGTAGCTGTAACGTCTCGAAAATTTCCGAATAAATTTTTTCGTTTTAATACGATATTGTCGAATGCATTAAGAATTACTATTGCATATTAGATGATGTGATGAAATATTATTTTGGATGACGATGTATGTGGAAATTTGGTCTCAGAGTGCGGAATGATGCGGAATTAACGTTGTGTGTTAGATTTGCCAGCAAATGTATAATGCTACGTATAATTAGTTTTGAGCACTCAAACGCTTTTCTAAAAATGGGAAAACACTTCTAGGAATGATTACGAGTATTTTTAGGAGTTGTGAAATTATACGGGCTTGGGTGCATATCAAATTCCAATGGCTCTGATCGATGCAAGTAGCTATTGGATCGATCCAAAATTGTAAAATGATCTATCCAAGTGCTATTTGATCAATTCATCTGGTCAATATCGGACTTAAAGTGTGTTGACTCTACTTTTTCCTATTCATTTTCTTCTTCGGATACACGAACTAGGAGAGAGAGGTGGGAGATTTTCTTCAAATTTTGAGCTCAATCATCTAGTTAGAGGGCTCAATTCTCAATAAAAAATAGATATTGTTCATTCTTGAAGATCACTCTCTCATTTGACGTAAGTTTCCTTCTCTTTTCTTCTCGTTGTTCATACCTCGGTTACCATGCCTCTTTAGGAATATTTTCTTGGTTAGATTCGAACCAATTTGAATAGCGTATATAAATCGAATCGGATGGTGAATTTGGGGCGGAATTGGGGGTTTTCTTGGAAAGTCTTTGGGACTTCATTTTTGGGCTATTCAGATTCGACATATTCATAGTACTACTATGAATGTGAGAGTTTATGTTATGTGTTAATGTATGTCGGTTTATAAATTTTATAAATTCCAAAATTTTGAGGTTGTTATGATTTAAGTGGAATTGATATGGAGAAATTATGCAATAAATGGAATAATTCTATTTATGTAAATTCATATGAGCATTATCAAATTTTAATGTATTGGTGCATGTTCAATTATTCGCATTTATTTGTGGCATTGTTATAAACTATCATGCTCTAATTCACTATTATTTGAACATTACACACATACATGATCATTATACATGAGGTATTGTTTTCGGAATGAAAGATCGGAATTTTTGGGATAGAAAAGATATGAGCATTTCGATAGTCAAATTAAGTCTTTTCCATTTCTTTTCGGGATTATGTCAAATTTTACTAAACTAAAATAATAGATTTTATGAGGGAACTGACAATTCCGAGTCAGGACTATGAATTGAGGTATGTACGTTGCTCGTGCTGTTTTATATGGTATATAGGATATGAGTAGTCCTGGCGGGGTGCTAAAGCAAATATACTAGTCCAAATTTTTGTTGAGTCTTGATTGGATTTGCATGAAAAAATTATTTGGTATTGGAATGAGCAAATGAGTTTGGAAAATGAGAAATTTGAATAAGTGCTCGGAATGAGCATTTGACTATAAGAAATGTGGGAATTATAAGAAATGTGGAACTATGGAAATATGGAAAATGTGAAATTTTGGAATAGCGTTTGGTTATGGAGAATGAATTATGAAAAAGGAGTTTGGGAATTTATTGGAGCATCCATGTGGCATAATGCATAGCATTGCATATGCATACATATCATGAAACACTTAAACTCGTATTTAGAATTTTATTATAAATTTGACCATATTATTATTATTTCTTTCTTGTACTATTCAGATGTAACTTTACAGGGGCAGGTGATAAGAGCAAACAGACATAGGCTATCAAGGAGGCAATAACACTCTTTGTTGTATTTTGTAAAGGTTGCTGCTAGGGTATGTTATTATATGTATTTGGACCTTAATATGTGTAACTGTTGTTATTTTTTGCTACGAACATTTAGCTTGATTACGTATGCACACACTATGATTTTCTTTTAGCTACTTATATCTTTATTATGGAGGTGAACCATTGTAGCTATTAGATCTTAGTATAGCTAATCAAGCTTTGTTTCATGATTATGAGTTGTATGTTGGCAATGATGACGAAACATATATTTTGGTTTCTTTTGGTTACTATCGTCATAGTTATTATTCTTTTTTTTTCCTTTTCTTTTTCTTTCTTTAGTTACTGTTAGCCCATGATTCCAGGTTCGTTGGAAATTCGGGGCGTGACACTAGCCCAACATACTTAACACTAATATAAATGCTAAAAAGAAAAAAAAGGTAAAAAAATAAAGCTAGGAATTCCAATCTGTTGACCTTTATTTATTAGTGCAACATGAAAACCAATAGAACACATATCATCTTTAAGTTTCTATTTGAATTTAAATATAAATATATTTTTTAAATTATTTATATATATATATATATAAATTTGATAGTAAAAAAATAATAATTTTTAACTCTTAGCTTGAACCAATGGGTGTGCTTGCACTTAGATCTGCCAGTGACTTGCTCCTTTTAATTTGAATTTGGCTAGTAAATTAATTGGAGGGTCAAATTGATCATTTGATTGTCAGTATAGTTGTTCGTTCTTACCATTATTGCGAAAATTTGTTATTGATCAAGTCTGAGTGCATGCTTAATATTTTATCACTATTTTCGTTGAATTAGCCATGAACGGCTAGTCTATTTATTGCCCTAGATTATGAAGATAGCTAGCTGATTTTTTAATGAATAATCAATTGAAAATGATTAAAAATTTTGATCCAAGATTGATTATTTATAAATTTAAGGATTATTTCATCTTTCTAGTCAATTTAGGAATCGTTTAGAAGGAATTATGATATCTGACAAACATTTGACAACACTCTAAATTGAATTAGGCTAGAATTAGCACACTAATGAACTATAATTAACTTTATACATAATTTAATAATTAGGAAATAAGAGAGAAAACAAAGCTACCAGAATCATCGATAGATGACAAGAGTTTAATTTATTGGTTTAAAATCTTAATTTTTATTATTTTTCATATTTTATGTTCTCGAAAATGAGAAAACCCAATGTTTAATAGTAGGATAAATTAAATAATTAATAATCGGATTGAATTTATTTAAAGGGCTAATAATTATAATTCATAAATTAGTAGGAATCCTTGTCTTCGATATGTTTACTAAAAAACCCAGTTCGTCTCTAGTATACTTGATAAGTTTTTCTTTTGCTATATGTAGAGCAATCATTTTCTGTGATGAATTTTTAGTAGTCTAATGTCTATAATTAATAATTATTTTTTCATATGATCATAAAATATGTTTGCAAATAAATTGCTACTTTTTATTTTAAAAATAATCTGAAAATAATAGTATGCATGTAATATAATGTAAAAAAAATTAATTATATGACTTACACATAGATCATTCATCTTTATTTGAAAAATATTTTAAACGTAGTAAAACAATTTCAATATTAGTTTATTCCATTTTATTAGTAGAGTACGGTAGTAAATACCTTAATGACATTTAATTTAACAAAGTGTATATTTATTCTTCTTTGATTTTTAAATATGTGAAAAGTTAATATAATTTTTTGGCTAATAAAATTTTATATTTTGAATAAAAAAATAAAAAATATAAAATTCATACTTTTATATAAGAGAATTAAATATGTATTGATTTGATTATTATTATTATTATATATTTTTAAAATATTTTTTTTTCCCGCATAAAGACGTAAGGAAGGGAGGGAGGTGGGGTTATGGAAAAAGAAAAAAGTAAGAAAAGGTGAAAGGTTACAAGTCAATATGTATTCAATTGCAAGTACACTTTTAGGTTTAGTAAAGATAAAATTTTCAGGGTGTCAATGTAAATATAATGATCAAATGTGAGAAAGTTTGTGAGTAGTGTATAGAAATCAATGTCAGACTAGCCGTCCAAAGAAATATGAAATTTTAAAAATAAAAATAAAAATAAAAATAAATATTTTAGAGAAAATGCAGAGTTGGAAATGATGAGGGTTGTGGTAATGATGGGTGAAGAAGAGGGAAAAGGCCAAAAAAAAAAAAAAAAAAAGGTTAAAAAAATGGACCAAATGGTATTTGGAATATTTAGTGTTTAGTGACATGCAAAAGGCCGCACTGCGTTGTTACTGTGCTGTTTTCATTTATTTATATTCATATGAATTATTTATTATTTATTATGGATACATATACTAGCTAGTATTATATATGTAGCATGTTTAAATTATATTTTCTCTGATTTCGTGATGTACTTACTATGCATGTGTGTTTTAATGGAATCAAGCGTGCCTGACCTCCAACATATAGAAAACCCCAAAAATAAAAACACTATTAAGGGTAGAGATCAAAGGACAGCATACATTTTATATTATGGACAACAAGGACAGGAGTAATTTGTAACAAGGAATTATGATATCATTCTTGTTAAAAGCATTACATATTTTGCCCAAGAAAAAAAAAACCAAAAACTGGTGATTATAAAAATTTTTTTGTCCAAGTTCAAAGGATGTGGTCCACTTGGCACAAATGAGAGGAGCGTTAGCATAACTTAAATAGACACATTATGTGTGAAAGAAAATAGGAGAATATTCTATAGACGTTATTTGTTGTTGCACGCATTGAAAAAGGATCATGCAATGCAAAAAGGGTATAGGGGATTATGGAAAGTTGGCCCCCTTTTATTTAAATGTACCCCACAAACCACTAGCTAGTTAGTCCATATTAATTTACATGTATACATGCTTATATACAAACATGTACAAAGCCATCTCAAAAAGTTCCCAACAAAACGAGCTCACAAAATGGGGGCTCCTCCCCCACATATTTATTATCCTCCACCATACAAGACACATCCTTACCTTTCTCTTTAAGACTAGTCCTTGTCACAAGATATTCCTAATGGAGTTTTACATGGTGCTTCTCTTATTTATCCAAATAAATAAGTAAATAATTAACAATATTACATTTTGATATTCTTCCAATTCTATCTATATTTATAATTTCTTAATAATTGACACCAACCTCGTGTGACAATTAGAGAAAATCTACTAAGTACTTTTGCTATACTAGTAAACACATGCACATTGGTTGAATCATTTAAACAAATAAGTCAATTTATTTCTAATTAAGCAAAAAATCGGATACCTCAAGCTTTAAACTTGTTACTTACTTAGATTATAAGCTAAACTTAAAAGCTGAACAACTAAAATAACAAATAAGTTGAGCTTAAAAGCTGAATAACTAAACACTATACTGATTTCAAACAAAAAAACCTATAAGCCAGAGCTTATAAGTTGCAACCAAACAAGCCTTGCATCACATATTTAGAATTTATGGTAAGCTACTTATAGTGTTTTTTTTTTTTAAATAATTAAACTGCTTCTTTTCCCCAAAACAAAGGGACATACTTAGGGAACATAAAAAACTTCTATTATTTGTGGCATATTATTCATAGCGATCCAAGCGATTCCTAAGAAAAGATAGATCACCCAACGGCCCTCATCTCTCGAGCTGCTCAGTTAATAGAGCAGAATAATGATATTGAGACGCTCGAGCACTTGCTTCCAGTGATAAAAAGCCGAGATCCAAATGGAAAAAAAAAAGGACGTAACAAGAAAGACATATATATCGAACACGACCAAAGTAGAATTCAGTTTTGTTTCTCTAGGTTAGGATGCCAATTAAGCGTCACTAATGATTGTATTTCATTAGATAATTAGGGAAAGTGTTTATTGATTGGGTTAATATCGTCTTCAGTATCTATAGTGGGGACCTAACAAGGCAATATCTTTTATTGCTATTGTTGCGATCATCACCATAGACATGACCCTTTTTTGCTTACTTTAGCGTCAATATTTCCTCATCTCTTTGCAGGTTTTTGAAGCAAAGCTTGTCTACTAAATAAATATCTATTAGTTTGTTAAACGGAGCTATAACCACGCCCATAATTTTTTAGTATCGAAATGTTCAATGTCAATTTTTTTTTCTGTAATTTTAGAGTTAAATTTTCTCTGTAAATTTTGTTTTGAGTAGTTTCAGTCAATCCCACAAATTTATGATAGGTCTATTACTGTACGTAGTGATTATTAAATGATGTGTTACATCTACTCGATTTTAAACTGTTTTATATGTCCCCATTACATTACAAGGTACAAGTTATTTTCAGCATATATGTGAATAAAGCAAGTACAATTCAAGTTTTCAAGTAGGTAAATAATGTGCTACCGTTTCACTTGAGTGTTAGGGAGAGACTCGAAGTTGTAAAACAAGTGCAATTTCATTATTTAGTTAGATAATTTAATAATACTAAATTATTAGGATAAATAATATGCTACCATATCACCGAAAAAAATCAAGTTATCTGGGAGAGGCGTCAAGAGAGACAATTAATAAACTTATGCTCGTCAGGTAGATATATTAAACATGTTGAAGGCATAACCCCAAACTAAAATGTAATGATCTGTGTGAGATAATTAGTAAATTCTAATAGCGAAGTTCTATCAATTAATATATCCCTTATATTTTAGCATTGTATGTGTATAATGAGCTGGTTTGGTTGGATCTTGTAAATACGGAAGTATGTTGTTAGAGTGGAGGTGAAAAAATATATATTAAAGTAATAATAATTATAAGTATAGTAAGCGTGATTGGTATAAAGTAGAAAAAATATACTTTTGATATTAGAAGTATTGAAAACTAATTGATAGCAGTGTAAAATTGGATAGAAATTTACTTCTATAAAAATAATTATAAAAATTTTACTTTTAAAAAGCATACTTTTGATGTTTTAAGTATAAAGAACTGTAATTTTGATGGTGCAAATAAATATTGGTTTTTTGCTTTTAATTAAAAAAAAAGGCTAAAAATGTACTTTTGATTTTTGAAACAAGTCCAACATACGGATGCGGGAATTAAGGGCCAGCTAAGCATGGGAGAGAGGCTCCTGACTTGCTACCTTGGTGACACCAGTAAAAAGCAAATTTTTAGCCTCTTAACAAGAATCTAACATATTTTTATTATAAAAAGTAAAAAAAAAAAAAAAAAAAAAAAAATA
>MKEJ01070463.1:30000-33705 GCA_001753735.1 Embelia ribes | reverse complement strand
GTAAATTACACTTTGCCCCGTGAAGTTTCTGATAATTTCCAATTACCCCAAGGTTTCTAAAATTTCACTATTTCCAATAAGTTTTATATGTCAATTTTCCCCAAAGCTTTTGGAGCAAAGTGAAAGTCAGATTAAGGGCAATAAATTACCTTAAAAATTACCAAAATATCCCTTACATAGCATCCATTCTCTATTTTTTTATTTCTTAAAAATAAATTGTGTAATTACATATATAATTAGATTGTACAATTTTGTATTTTTCTAATTTTCACAACTATAAACTTAAAAATTAATAAAAATAAGACAATGCAGTTAGGGATAAAGCGGTCTTTCCACATAATATTTGAACATGCAATATGATTTGGGGGCAAAGTGTAACTTTAGATATCTCAGGGGTTTTTTGAAATATTCAGAAACCTCAACAGGGCAAAGTGTAATTTAACCAAAAATAAATTATCATATTGTTTTAGCGACGGAGGAATTAGAAACCTTTTCCCTTTGCTGTTTCCTGATCCGAGAGAGAGAGATACAGAGAGAGAGAGAGAGAGAGAGAGAGATGAAGGAGAAACCAGTAGAGTACATGGCGGAGATGGACGATGGTGGATCCACCATGGCGATGGACGTGGATGACGTGGACTACTCGGACATGTTCGGCGATGGCGGCGGCCACATCTGTTTCGACACCAAGCTCGCCGACCAGGACTTCTTCAACGCCTTCGCCGATGATTTCGACGACACCGACATCAACTGACACCGCATCGTCGGATCCTCCGAGCTCTCACTAGGGTTTGTTTTTCAAATTTCTGAGAATTTAATGTGTATGTAATGAATTGGTGACTTAGATTTGCTCTTATTGGGATTTTACCTGATTATATGCCTTTTCCAATTTACATTATTTGGTGGATATGGATTTTAAAGTAGTAGGTTATTTATATATATATATAGTAACATATCATGAGACAAAACTCTTTACAAAATATTTTACAAGTTTTGATGGTGAGTATATATTAGAAAAAACATAAAGAGATAGTAGAAAAATAGGATATATCCTAGCCGTTGAATCGTTTTAAATCTAATGTGCTACAAAATTTGTAAAATATTTTGTAAATAATTTTGTTTCGCGATCCCCACACTCTCTCTCTCTATATTTCTATATATAAGTGTTGGGATTTTCAAAAATGAATATGCTAGTTATAGGGGTTCTTTCCTGTTGATATATATGCAATAGGGTTTCATGAACTGACACATCATCAGGGTTGTCTCAGGGGTTTGTCTTGGATGTTTTGGTTTTGATTTTGTTATGGAAGAATATAATGTGTGTGTAATGAATTAGTGGATTTGATTTGCTGTTATTGGGAATTTGCTGGATTATCTGTTTGTGCTGTTTTGATTATTGGAATGGTTGGATTAGGCCTTTCTTTGTTTGTTTATCTGTTTTCTAAGAAGTAGAGTTAATTTGTGTTGATATAATAAGTGATAGGGTTTTGTTGAATTAAAGGGTAACTGGATTTGCTCTTATTATGGTTTTATGTTGTGGTATCTGTTTTTAAGTATTGGGGTTTATTTTTGTTGATATATAAGTACTGCGGTTATGATGAACTGATATGCGTACTAGATTCTTTAAATATATGTGGTTTGGGTACATTTAGAGGTTGTAGCTGGGGAGGGGAAATCGAACTGACATATCATTGGATCCTCAAAGGTGCTTCTAGTGTTTGTGTTGGATCTTTTGTTTTAATAATTTGGTTACGGAAAATATGAATGTGTATGTTATGATTGGTGATTTTTTATTTTTTTTTTGCTGTTAGTGGGATTTTAATGAATATATATATATTTTTTTGTGTGTTATTGGAATGGTTGAAGTAGGGCTTTATTTGGTGGATATCTGTTCTTTACATTCACCTATAGTTGTTATCCAATGATCAAGTTATTAGGGTTTTCATGAATGGATATGTTAGTAATAGGGTTCTTTTTGTTGATATATGAGGGCATTTAACCAATATCCTTATTTTCAACTTTAAATTTTGGTTCCTATAACTCAAGACTATAGAAGCTGAGAAATGAAGAATGCCCATATCAGATACCCTAAACTTATAAATAGAACAACTGGAAATGGACGGTAATTCCCTAGTTCAATGGGAGTGCTATGGCAAATTGTCCATTTTTAGGGAATTGAGTAGTGTTTGAATGTGCTAGTGAGAGTGTTCCCTTCTGTTTAATCCCCAAAATTGTTGATAGAGAGCATGTGATGGCACTGGTGTGAAAGCCTTTACTAATAAGGTTTGGTGGATGGATTATTTTGCTAGTAATAGCGTTTTGATGTATGAACATGTAAGTGATGGGTAGGATTGCCAATGAGACAAGTCCAGCCCCCTCCTTTTCAGGCTCGATTCTTTTGCTTAGAAGGTAGCTCAAGCTTGGCTTATTTATTTAATAAGCTTTGTTTTTTTACTGTTCAAACTCGCCTCCTACGACCTTGCACCGAGCCTAAGCTTGTTCATGAACAATTTGGTTCCTTTAAATCCTCGTTATTGATCTATCAAACAATTTTAAAAAATACATTATTAACTTGAATTTGTTATTGAATCGCCAAATAATAACCACATACTAGGGGATATATCAAATAATTGTATCATTGTATACTTTTCCAACTTAATATTTACTATTATGAAGCTTGGATGATAATGATTATGAATATTTCTATTATGAAGGTAAAATTATTTTAAAAAATGTACTATTCAAGTAAGATGACAAATGTATTTTCATTTATTAGATGCAATCTGAACTATGGGTTTGTTTGGTTGTAGCTTATAAACTCCTGCTTTTCTATTTTTTCACTTAAAAATTGGACAACATTTGGCTGCTCATCTTTTAAGCTGAGCTTATTTGCTGTTTTGACCCAAATAAGTTGGAATCCAGCTTGTTTCTTAACCAGAAATAAGCTAACCCATGTGTGTGTGTGTGAAAAGGTGAGAACCCCTTGTTCTCAAGGAAAGCCTTGATCCATGCTTTTTGACAACCAACCTAATAGAAAGAAAGGGGAAAATGTGCTCAAGCAACCTATCAACCTAATAATAATCTAATAATAATGAAGGGCCCTCTCGTTGTAAAGCTACAGCTCGAAAGCCGGCCTTACCTTCTATTAAAATTCTATTATTAAAGGGCCTTTAGGCTTTAATAATAGAATTTTTTAGGGCTTTTCTCGCTTTCTTCGCATGCTTGAGCGCATTAAAAAAAAGACATATATAAAAAAGGGCTTTCCTTGAGAATAAGGGGTGCTCACCTTTTCCCCTAAAATAGAAAATTTTTAAGTTGGTAAAGACCCGTCCCTTGTTTCAGTCAGAATGAGTCCCCGAGACCCCAGGACATTGGCTTCCGCCAACAGTGAACTATGTTGGATCGCATCCCGCGCATATTCTACATTATAGCCTGCAACTGATTCAGCTTCCGCTTCTGGGAGATCAAACGGAGCTCGATTAGTTTCTGCTAGACAAGAAATAAAGAACATAACCAATACAGGGAACAAGGGAATACCGGACCATATCTGCTTTTGCGCCATGACAATCTCACTCGAATTACGGGGACCTACACATATTAGTACAGTATACCGGGGTCCCCGGCCAGAACCACACGTGCAAGTTTCCCTGCATGTGGCTCGTCCGTGCTTTCCGAGGCGCTGCCTGTGACTCAGCAATGGGGAAGGGG
>MKEJ01070463.1:10000-25000 GCA_001753735.1 Embelia ribes | reverse complement strand
CCAAGTGCCATATCAACAGCACCATATTGGTTCGAAATTTTCCCTCCAACCAATCCCTCACATTATTCATATTCAAGTGGCACTGAAGCTCATTCCAGCGCCAAATGTTCACGCCCGAGAACACCACAGTTCAAAGACGAACAACTCCTTTATCTCTGAGGGACAACTCCTTCCCTTTTTGAAAGCTCGGCCCTCCTCTCCTTTCTAACCTTATAGCCTTGGGCAATTCTCTCCGCCTCTGAAGAAGCTCCTTAGTGGTTGAGAACGGAAAAGCCTAGCCTTTTTTGTTCTTGCTTGATTACCGGAGGACTACCGCTGGAAGGCGTTGTCACTGCGACTTGGTGACTGAAGGCGGAGAATCGCATCTCTGAACCGTTGACCTATACGCCCTCTGACCATCGGTCATCAACTTTAAGGCCTCTGATGTCGGCGATAGATTGGTCAAATCTGAGATCTATGATCTTTGCTGCCAGGCGCCTGCTTATCGGGGCGTGTCCGTGATTACACGTTAATTCATTAATTAAGAAGGCATTCTCAGGAGCGCGTTCGTCCATCTTTAGTGAATAGAGGGTACCAATCATCAAATCGAAATGCATCCTCCAACGATGAGAAGCATACCCCCTAAGCCACACGCTACCCAAGCATTCTAATGTAGACCAGAGGAAAGGAGCGAGTTCACCTTCAGCTAAAGAGACTGTGCCTACAATGGCTGCGCGCGCTTGGTCACACTTCTAAAACGCTTGTCCCTGGATGTTCGGCTGTGCCAAATCCGCTTCTGCTTTTCCGCTTGTCCCTCCCTAATTCCTTTTGGTTCTTTCGGTACTTGTGGAACTCCTGAATCTTTAATTCAACGAAAAGCGGGCATAGATTCGAGAGAGGGAATGAAAGAAAGCTAATAAAGAGAATTTTACTTGAAGAAGCCCTCAATCATCCTCAGTGGAAGAAAGCTATGATAGAATAAATGGAGGCTCTAAAGAAGAACGACACTTGGGAATTGATCACGTTACCAAGAGGCAAACGTACGGTTGGCTGCTGGTGGGTATATACCCTGAAACACAAAGCTGATGGCTCTATCGAGAGGGCTCGTATTGTGGCGAAAGGTTTCAAACAAACCTATAGCATCGATTATCTCGAGACGTTTGCTCCTGTGGCCAAACTAAACTCAATTCCATACGAGTCATTCTGTCAGTTGCAGCTAACAGATCTTGGCCACTGCATCAGCTCGATGTCAAAAAGGCCTTTCTTCATGGAGACCCCCACGAATAGGTTTGTTTATATGAATCCTCCACCGGTTTTCGAGCTCAGGGAGAGGAAGGGAAAGTTTTCAGGTGAAAAAAGGCGATATATGGTCTCAAGCAGTCTTCTCGGGCTTGGTTCGAGATATGAAGTTTGGTTATTACGAAGATAGATGCCTTTCCAGAGAAGCAATGCTGATCATTCCGTGTTCATAAAAGGGAGACAAGAGGAAACTACTGTTCTCCTAGTGTACTCCGTTTAGAACTCTAAATTCACAAGTCAAATTATGATATTAGTCAGAAAGGCAGCTAGTAAGCAAGTCGAGTAAAACAGCTATTATTAAGTCGAGCGAGCTTTCGCTAATACTAATCAAAGACGAAAAGCTAAGGTAAGAATTCGCATAGAGATGATAGGCGCTTATCGTGGAGCTCGGTAGTCTCTCTTAAAACCGCTACCGATTCTTGAACAGAAAGCGGTATGCTTGCGAAGACCATTTCTGGTCTATCCGTGTTAATGAAATCCATCCCGTGAAACAAAGGATAGTTCATTCTTGGGGTGAATAAATAGAGACTACTGCTACGGGATAGACCACAACTTCGGGATCAACCTCAATGAATTATGGCGTAACGGGCTTGGTATAGATCCGTAGCCCGCTCTGGGTCTTTAACCGAAACTGGGGCTAGGCATGGAAAAGCTCGATCAATGTCCTCCTCTCCCGAGGTTATAAATGTGGAGGTACCTTTCCCGTCACCTGTTAGCTCTGTCCGCCACGGGTTAGCGACATAAAGTGCGAATAAAGGTTCATCGGGACATTTTTCTTCGACAACTGAACTATCATCACCGTTCTTAAGTCTATACTTTTTTTGGGTCATATTCCAAATCTCGCAAAGCTTCCTTCTCTCTCATCTGCTCGGCTACGGATATCTGCTCTACAGCGAGTGATGAAGCTTCGAGTACCCAATCCATCTATAAGGTTCCGGGAAAGAGGGATAGACTAAATGTGAGATGGAGCAAGGTTTTGAACAATCTCGGCGGGCTCCGTCGAGATTAGTCAACTTTCCTTTTATGTTCGACCAGGAAGGCTGCTCCTCATCCCTACTTTCAGCGGCGATCAGTCTAGTAGGCTCTCTCGCCAGTGAGTTCGACTTTTCATTTCGAATAAAAGGAAAGAGCTTCTACTTTCTCATACCGAAAAAGAGGCGGTAGAAGGCCTAAAGTCCTTCTCATTTCAATCTCAATCAAGAAGGGCTTATTCTATGCAATTGATAGGCTCTTCTCTCTTTGACCCTTCCCTTGGTTGTTATGATCTCGTTGAGTGAGATAGAAGCTCAAATTAATTTCTTAGGGAGCAGTGGTTCTTCGTACAGATTCGGCCTAAGAGCGGTGATTACGGGAGAATGTTTTTTGGTTCAAAACAAGAAAATTCATCACAGGAGAAAAAAGACAGTGTAGACGATAGATTCATCGGATAAAGAGTAGAGAAAGAGAGACATTAGACGCCAGCTTAGACCTTGGTAAGCCTTTATTCTTCGAAACCTCAGCGGATATGGTTTTATAGGACGATTTGTTCAAAACAGACCTTGCTCGCAATGACCTATCTTTCTTTAGTAAGAAAGTCCGGTTTAAGCCAAGCCATCTCATACATTCTGACTATTAGTCTTGCTGTTCTTTAAAATCCATTAGCGGTGCCGCCGTGCTTTATATTTTCATGCCTTCCAAGCGGTCGAATTGAATTGGTCGCATCTGCCTTCCCGCTTAGTGAATCTCTAAGGGGCGTATAATAAATCCAATCTCTCAATCGGTTGGTCAAATGCATTGACATTGGCGCATTCGAATTCTTCTTTTCGGGTTCAAATCCCCTTGCCTTGCTGCTGCCCTAGTTTTTTTCTTCTCGAGGAATGGCTAGCTCATTTCTTTATCCACCATTGAATTGGAAGTTGCGGGATCACCCATGATGGCTCTTTCAGTTCTTGATTCAGTTGAACTGCCCGGCCGAGCTCTTCAATTGCTTCAAGCGCCTTTCGTTCTTCTTGAATCTCTCGGAAAGAGGAAGAGGCCCCGGTCGAGCGAATCCGTGTATTTCATTTTAATCTTCCTTCTTCCCCTCTGCTCTTGCTCTGGCCTAGGAGTAGGAGCTCGGGTCGGGCATGCCCTTGATTCTATTCTTTCTCGTCTACGAACCCCTGTCCACGAAGCCGGGTCCTTGAAAGACTGATTCCCTTCCATGCCATCGGTCTTCAATCGCTTGTTCAATCACTCTGCCTGTAACGGATCTTTCAAGGCTTGGCTAGCGAAGTGAATAAATTGAAGTAGAGTTAGTAAATGAAAACAAGAGTGTTAGGGGCCCCTTGAGTTATTTTTATCTCAAAATAGTAAAAGCCTTAAAATAAAAGAGAAAAAGGGAGCACGTTTCCACTTTTTTGTAAAGAAAGAGGGCTAGCCTAACATGCGGAAATCAGCTTGTTTTAGGTCATAAAGGGAATAGTACTTTTAGTCATAGCTGTATTAGGAGGAGGAGTAGGTGTTGGGCGAGCTGCCCTTCCTTCTTGCGGTAAGTAAAGAATTCATGCCGTCCCTCCCTCTGCTGGGTTAATCTATCTTTCGTGCTGTCGCTCTGTTCTCAGTCTATCTGTCTATTCTTCTTGCCTGAGGAACGATTCTATCCTCAACCCAGATAATAGAAGAGACAAGCTTAGCCTATCTCTTCTATTATGGCCGGCTTGGAGAGAGCGGTAGCGAAGGTACTCTCCCTCATCTATAAAGGAGAGGCTTTGTTGAGAGAATAGGGGCGATAGCGATCACAACTGGATGACTGACAGGCAGGAGTTCCCTATTGATATAAAAGGGGATGGGTGAAAGAAAGGTGCCGGTAAGAAGGAGAGGTAAGAGCGCTTTCTCTTCGGTTATAGGAAGACAATTAGGTTATGGAGCTATTACCGTTCTCGCTTTTGTCTTCCTCGCGGATGGATTCATCAATCAATCTTCTTTCCGGTCCGCTTCATTCCCTTACTAATAAAAAAGAAATTCCGAGAAAAGGGGAGGGGAGGTCTGGACGACAAGCATTCGGTGGAAACAAAAAACATTAGATTTTCTTTATGCCGGACACTTACCGGTATTTGGTTTAGAAATGGAAGGCAGGGGAATAGGATGGAGTCTAGCCCTGGAGTGGGCTTTAGGGCTCAATCCCCCGTTGTGTATTACCCACCAAGGGGTTGACGATAGACAGCCCAAAGGACAGCAGATGGGAAAACACATAGTTAGTACCTGCAAAATTAATCCACTTATTCTTTTTCGCCGACCCCGGCTTTCATTCCAGCCTTTTTTCTACTTATGCTATTCTACTTCGCCCCTAGCCACTCCTGCCTCTAGAAAGCTAAAGGGCTGACCCTAAACCTTGTATGGTAATCATGCAGTTCCTGCCTATTTATTTGGCCTGTACCCCAAACCAAATGTCCTGTAGTGCACTGGGTATTCGGGGAATTCTGGAGGCCCTTGCGGGTCTCGTCCCAATCCTAGTCCCGGAAGGTAGCGCTTTGCCCTTTTTTACTTTAGGATTTTGGGGTTGCCCTTTCCCCTTACCCATATGAGTAGAACGGGAGCAACTCTTTCTTTCCTCGGAGGGCTGAATTCCACCATGTTCACTTTCTGCCCTTTATAATAAAGAATTCCGGTTCAGTCGGATCTCCAATCTGAACCTTACTACTAGGGGGCACGAATCCAGCGTAGTCTCTCACTTTCTTAATAGGCGGACGATCCTCCTCTCCGTGAATCGTAACGATTTGGCTGCCCTGGATGAATCGGACCTTCTGATGGAGTGTGTATAGTAAGCGTTTCGTTCAGCGACGCCGCTCCAATCGTATTTACCTCTGTTTTAGCCTGAGAGGTCCGGGCAGACTTCTAAGGATCCGGTAAAGAGGTTAGCCCCATTAGGGCTGGATTGAGTTAGAGAGAGGGGCGTTAAAGCCTGCTAGAAGAGGTATCGAACCCGCTAGAAGGTATCTAAGAGAAGCGCCATTCCCATACCATTAAAAAAGAGTGGATTCGAAGCGAAAGATAAAGCACGGAGAGGAGGAAGCAGCTCTTTGAGAGGCAATCACAATCCGGGAATGCAGTATCGGAGTTTAGTTTAGAACTACTCGACAAAGACGGCATCGAATATAGGAATGCGGTATGATTAGCGAAGTTCAAAAGTATAGGTCTTCGAATCTGATAAGATTTACTTCGGAAAGTGGGGAAGCTACTCGACCGAAGAAGCTATTCACAAGGAGGGAAAACTGCTTTCCTGATATTCTTCATAAGACTTCGAAGCGAGAGAGAAGTCAACCTTTGCATCTACTGAACTATCTCCGGAGTGGTAATCCCTGTCTGAAAGAAGAGAAGACCAATCCCTCTATTGCCGAGAGGAAAGACGTTCATGCAAAACCTTTCTTGGGTGAGGTAGAATCACTCAGATCATAAGGCTGTTAGGGAGAAATAACTAGAACTCCGTTTTTTCGGGAGATGCAAAATCACTTTTGAGGCGAGTAACTGAACTGAATCAAGCCGGGAAAGGAAGTCGTCCTCTCTTTTATGAGGTGGGGAATAAGGCGCTTTCGACTGACGTATATAGGCGTGTTGACAAAGGAAGGGTCTAACCCGGAAGAGCAGATGAATAAATACCCTCTCCGACTTAGATGAGCTAAGGAGTTCGCTAGGCGGTCGTAGCTAAGCGATAGTCCATGATAAGGGCTGTGAAGGAATAAGATAGGTAGAGCGTGAACCAAGGCGGATCAAAGTAGAATGTTGCAGATCCTAGTTCGCTTACTAATCGCTTTCGGGACCAGTCTTCGATGGCATAAAGCTTTAGTGGCATAGAATCTCCTGCCTTAAAGAGCTAAAGCCCGTAGACGGGTCTAAGCCATTGATTTATAAGCAGTAGACCGGAAGGTGGGAGGCACTACCTTTTATGGGAAAGGCTATGAAATTGGCACTGGAATGACTTCTTAAGCTGCTGGTTGGGGTACTCCCTGTAGAAAAAGACGCAGCGAGAAAGACAGTACCATACGAGGTAGCATAAATCGGTAGGGCAAGAGGCAAGAGCCATCCAAAAGCCATTAAAGGTAAGCGCAGGCCTAGTCTTTAAGCCGTTATATTTTCTTTGGTTTACCCATAAAGACCTGGAGCACCGGTTGCTAAGGCATAGGCAAGAGCGAAGACAGAAAGAAATCAATACTCTTCATTCACTCAAGCAAGCTGGTAAAGAATTCCCTTAATACCGAAAGCAGAAGAGAAAGAGATGGGCATGGTTGGACCCACTGTCTTGTCTTTGCTAGGACTGGTAGCTACGCGATTGAAAGAAGCTAGCTAGGCAGCTAAGGGAGGCAGAGAAAGATTTGTGTGCCGGGTGTTGAGCTGACAATGAAGTAAATGTCCAAGTTCCACCCTCTCTTCGTCAATTCACCCTACCGCCTTTGAACGGAATTGAAGAGAGGAATCCCAATCCATATTATATATGTATTAACAGGCGGGTCGATCGGTTTATCGACTGAACTTATCCCGAACCATGAAATCCTATCTTCAAAGGGAAGGAATTTACATAAACCACCACCCTTCATTGTCCCCGAGAAAAGGGGAAGATAAGTATTGGGTTGGGCGAAGAGCTCACCTTCTCGATCTTGTCGGAACCGGTGGGAATGAGAGGAACGGAGTGAAACCTAGTAGAGCGCTCCTGCCTGATACGGGGCCAGCAATCATATGACAGGTAGAACCGGATGCGGGGGGAGAAATGGATGACAAGGGCAGGTGAAAGTAGGAGGTAAAGCGTTTCTTAAAGCAATCGGGCAAATGCGTGTATACTAGCTTTAGTAGCTTTAGTACTAGCCTCTTAAAGGAAGCAGGGATACTTTATTTGGGCTGCTAAGTAGAAGTAGAAGCTATAGGCGAAGGCTTTCGCGCCTTGCTGTTAAGTAAGGTGGAAGCTAGCTACTTGCTTGTTAAAGGGGCTTGCCCGCGGCTATTCGTAGATCTGGAGTTCTATAGCCGATTGTGCTACTTTCAATCCTTAGTAGCGGGTATTAGATGAGAGGGCGCCTATATCATAGCTCTTACTGTGCTTTCTGGATACCTTTCCATGCTTGTTAAAGCCAGCTACGCACCTTGCTCTTCTCTTATAAGCAAGTAGCTTTGATTTGGGAATAAGCTGGAAAAATTTAGTATGTATGAGTTGAAGTGAAGGGCGCTAGTAAGTAATAATAAGTAGAGCGGAACACTGTTGGCTGAACAAAAGACGTATGACTTGAGAAAGTAAGCTCTCCGATCTGTTGTCGGGAAAAGGAGCTCCAATGGTACTTTAGAATAAGAATAATAGGGACTGAGAATGAAAATAATAGGTCCTTTTAGCCAAATCCAGGTTAGTCAAACTCCAGATTCAATGAGACTCTTTCGAGCCAAGAAGCTAGCAGCTACCATCAAGGTGTCAACTCAAGGAGCTAGCGCATCAAGGTCTTACCATCAAGGAGCTAACTCGGACTTGGAAAGCACTGAAAAGAGGGTTCGGTTCGACCGAGGAGAAAGATGAAAAGCAAGTGAAAGGAAAGCGGAGCTTGCTCCAAACCATGAGATCCAAGAGACGGTAATCATCATTCCACTCCCTTCTTGGTCTACTTCGGTTACAACTTGATCTAGGGTGCGATCAGACCAAGTGCGAGATTGGATCGAGAAAGCGGCGCATTCATGGTGTCTGGAATCAAGGTCAACAAAATGAATCTATCTAGGAGGAGCTTAGTTCTATTCAACATCAAGGCGAGGGAAATTACTCTGGTCACCGGGGTAGGATATAGTCAGTGTGCCGCGACTGGCTTCTCTCTTTTGGCTGTCGATTGCATGCAGTTTGACCTATTTCTTTCGTTCAGCTTTTCGCTTTATTTTAATTCCGTTCTCAAATCAGATTAGATACTATGAACTATTAGTAATACTGTATAATAGGAATACGAAACCTAACTAACTGGATTGCTAGCAGTGAGAATACCCGATGCTGTTAACCCGATTGAATCCGCTCTTGTAAGAATATCCCATGCTGTTAGATCAATGGGTGTTATCCCAAGAAAGGTAACTCAATAGGAATTCTCTCTATCGCCTTAGTCAGTCTTGACCGGAATCACAAGTTTTCAATGATACCGGCAATTGGGAATCTCAGTTGATGAGCCTAGCCTGGCAAACGGAGCTACGAAACTAAGCAGCATACTTCGCCTTTAATACCTTTTTAGTCCAGTCCTGCTGCTTGTACGGAGTACGAATAAGAGAAGGGGGCTGCCCAGTCTCAAACGAAAGAGAAAGCTACGCCTCCAACCCTTCATTTGGAATTATTGTTACCCACTGCACTTGAACCACTGACCTTTAGAGCGAACCTATAGGACAAAAGGAACTTAACTAACGGCACCTGACAAAGAGCAACTCTCAACTACTTTACTTCAGTCTTTAGCCTATATATAGCTCCTAGCCTTTCTCTCTCCTTCCTTTCTAGCCTATCTCTAAAGTTCTCTGCTGTCACCTAGGCCCGAGACATTCCTCCTATCGTGCTTTCCTCCCTGCCCCCCTACTTAAGAATCCAAAGGTTACTTCTCTCCTAACTAGCTTGCTACCCGGGAAGCTCCTCTGCTCTGACCTCCTTGCACTCAACTGCTTTGGTATATGGGCTGGGGGGTGTTAGGGGGTTAGTTGGGGGGTCCTGGGGCCTTCCGAGTTTTTAGAGAAAAACCACGCGGAATTTTTTCGATATTTTTAAACTTATTGGTTCAAAGCGACGAAAACTTTCGCGAAATTCCCACGGCGAAACCTCGAGAGACTTTTCACTTGTCTTCTGCGACTACTCGACTTTTGCAAGTCCTTATCTCGACAAAGTCTCCTTAAAGTCTCCTCCATCTCAGAGTTTATTCTAAAATGGAAATAATCCACCAATACCCCCACGAAAGGAACAAGCGAGAAAACTAAAGCGCTAGCGCACTCCAGCAAGAAAATAAGGACAATATAGGCACTACTTCTAAGATATAATAATAATAACATATTGCGTAAGTGAGGTTCTTTACAACCAAATCAAGAACAGAACCTTTAGGCGGCACAAAAACGATTATCATTGCCTCTCTTTTCTCTCTGGGAACTAGACTCGGGAACTAAGCCCAAATGGTAGGTTTCAAATATTTCTCCCTTCGCTTACTCTTTATCTTCAGCTTCAATTACAGAGCATTCTGCTTCCCGACGAACTGAGAAATTCTTTGATTCGTTCGAGCGACGGCTTGTGGGGCAGGAGTAATAGGCGGAGTAGCATTCCTTTGTTCCGGCCGGTCGAATATCTCGACTTCTCTCGCCTGCTCTCTAACACTTTTCACACTCATTCCGATTTCCACGAACTTTTTTCCACACACACTATCTTTGTGCTTACTGGATCGTTACGAACATACATGTTTGGGCGTAGTGATTCAGCAAGTTCACTCGTATAGTTCTGAACGCCGCGTAACATCACAACCTCCACCGTACATTCCTTTCCGTAGTACGGAAAACAGATCTCTTCCTAAATGGGGGTATAGTAATGCGAATTTAGCTGCTTCTTTGGCCTTGCTTAATTCTCGTACTGTGTTTACTCCTGCTCCTTGTAATGGAGTACTTCGCAATCCAGTTGGAATACCTCCGCGTGTTGGTAGAAAGAAATATGGAACATAATGAGTACTGGTTATAGGGGCATCTTTTCGATCTTGTACCCACGGTGCGGTACACTGAACACCCACGAAATATCTACTATTTCGTTGAAAAAATACACGCAACTAGATGATTCAAATCGGAAGTAGTGCTTTCTACGGTACGATCCGAAACTAGACAAAGAGCTTTCTTCTATTAAGATATTCTATCTCGAGTTACCGTGTCGCATCAACAGGAAAGAAAGCCAATAGAAAGAGCTCCATATTAGCGAATTGCCTCTGACTACTCTTTTCTTTCTATACGCAATTCTTCGAATCTAGAAAGAAAGAGGCTATGCCCCAGAAACTTTGGGTTTCCTGCCTGCCCTGTAGCTAATCGAAGGAGCGCAGAAAGCAAGAGACTCCGGCTTTCGCCTAAGGCGAGTATCGACTGTCGTGTGAGTCTCGTGTAGCTACCGTTAAAAGGCTATGCCAGGAGCTCTCGAGCTTAGAGAAGTTCCCTAGGCCAGACAGAGGTCTACGGGGAGTCCGGATAGAGGACTCTTTTTACCGGTGGGCCCGCAGATGTAGGAAGGCGGCCTGCCTGCTAACCGAACTGCGTAACTAAAGCTACTCCTTGTTGGTGTAAGATAGGTCCGATTCACCTATGTCAGTTCGAACCTGACGGGTCGTTCGTTCGTGTGGAGAATTTCTCTCCTTACTCAGGATTTCTTTATCTTCGAGGCGAGGCATATTCATATGTCGAAGAAGGGGGAAGTGTCTCCATTTACGCTCATAGAACCCGGAGAATATACCGTCGTTTAAGGACCAAGGATGCGATGTGAGAAGCGTAGGTCGGAGTAGCAGGAGTATGCGACAAGCAGTTGCATCTTCGATGTGGGAGATCTTCTGTAACGAGATGAATTAGAACACTTGGAATCCTCGCGGATATAGCGTGTGTGCCACGAGTGCTCTGTCTTCGAAAAGGCAGAATGCTGTTATAGAATCCGCTATTTCGGAATAGAATACGCTGTGTGTCCTAACCAGATGCCGTGGGGCGATAAAGGGGTGCTTTATCTAAACTAAGCAGGATAACTTGGCTAACTTTCCTACTCTGATAGCATCTCTGAACGGCAGGTACCCTCAACCGCCGTAACGAAGGAATGAATCTATTAAGTGGGAAAGAGCCCTCGTAAGGCCTCATTCATCTCTTACCCGGAAAAGGCCTCTCTCATCCCTTGCAGCTAACTAATGGCAGCCTCTTTCTTGCTCCTGTTTACCGTATTATTACTCTTCAACTAGAGGATTGGTTAGACCGATTGGACAGCTTTCAAAGACGGCTCTATTTGACCTGAGGCTCAGGTGAAGGCAGAGGTTCAGGAGAAAGAGAGTAGATCGGTTCAACAAAGCATGGCTAAATGGAATTTAGGAGTCAGCAGAGCTACAAGGGAAGGTATAAGGAAGATCGGTAATCAATGCCAGGTGAAGCTGGAACCGTAAGGGCTATTGGGCGGGTCTCATGAGATCTATGCCCCTCGCTTTTCTTTCATCGAAAGGATCAAGTGGCTTTCGATCACGAAATGTCTGTCTCCCTCTCTCTGGTTGCTCAGATGCTACTACGCCTACGCCTGCAACAACTAAAAAGGGCCCTTTTTCGAATGTTTGGAGAGGCTCACTCTATATCGGACCCCAAAAGCTTCTCCTTCTTTTGCACCTTTGGGTCATAGAAGACAGCTCCTTATTCTTCTTGCTTATGAGATTAAATAAAGGATCTCTTATTCACCGCTCGGGCTTCAGGGCTCGACAGACACAGGTCACTGATTTTTGGGTAGTTTTTCTTTCTTTTTCTAATGATGAGATTCTCGCAAAGCCGCCTTACTAACCCTTCTATCCGGCATACCAACAACTTTTCATAAAAGCCCGATAAATTTACTTAAAATATCAAAGAAAACTAGAGATGGCAGCATTTCGAGAGAAAGCTGTGGATTGAGGGTTGCTTGTTTTGGTTACCGGTTTGGGTTTTGAAACCAGAGAAAGAAGATCCGGTTGGACTTGCTAGCGATGGGAGATTAGTCACCGGAATACTTGCAGGCTTTCTTTTCTCCCACCCATGACAGGATCGTTCTACGACCTGCGGGGATGACTGGCCCATTGATCCCGAGCCAGAACAGTTGTCATTGGAAGAACATCGTGAAGAAAGGATTCGAAGAGCAATTCTGACAGTCTCTTCGACAATGGCTTGAAGAGTCCGCCTCACTGAAGATGCTCAAATACAGGCCGAAGCCTTGGAGGTCGAACTTGTTACCCAAGATCCTCCTACTGTGCATGAGGTGCAACTTTCTGCTGAAGAACCTGCTACCGAAGATGCAGCTCATTGCTGTGTAGTCACAGAGAATGTATGCTCTAAGTCTGAATCAAAAGACAAGGCGAACCTTACTCAACCTGAGGATTCCCGTCGGACCCTTCTCGCCCTGATGAACAAGAAGCTGTGGGTTAAGAGTCTAAAGAAGTACTGGAGGTAAAAGTTTTCCTGTTCCTGTGCCTGAGGGAAGGAAAAGACAGTCAAGTCAAGATGAAGTAGGAATGAACCCATTTGACTTGGAAAGGAGTCTCTTTCATAACCGTCGAGATTTCCGCTAGTAAAACTTACTTGAGGAATAAACTGACTAGTCGGTAGTAAAGCGCCGAAGTCTTCCTAGTGGAGTCAGGCTAATGACAGTTAGATGAGTCAGGAAGCCTTTAGGCTGATAAAACGCTTTCTCGCAGGCGAAGGAAGCCCAATCTCAGGATAAGGTGTGAGCTAATCAAGTAGCTTCAGGAAGGGAATTCCAGTCGTAGTCGCAATCAAATAGAAAGTGTTTCACCGATTGAAGCAAGGTGATATGTAATATCTCAATAGAATAAGTTCAGTTCAGTCGAAGTAGGCCACTAAAGTTCTCATCCAGCCACGACACTTCGAATCTAAGGAGAAGTTCTAAGACAGTGGGCAAGAAGCTTAGTCTCAGTTCAAAGAAAAAAAATATATATAATTGTGAGCGAGATATTACATATCACTGCTAGTTCAGTGTTAAGTGGGAAAGTGAACGAACGGTCAGGGTAGAAGAATTCTAGATATAGTAGGAAGTGTTCAAGTAGTTTGATAGGAAAGCTTAGAAGCGGATCTGTACTTCTAGTTGAGTACCTCAAACCTCATCTAGTAGATAGGGGAGTTCAGAAGTCAAGGGTCCGTAGGAGGAAATAGATCCAGTCAAGATAGGAAGTGAAGTAGGATAGCTTCGCTTCCCAGTCAAGAACTCAAGTACTCAAGAGAGAGCTTCAGTATGCAAGCAAGCTGAATGAAAAACTTCTAATATCTAGGAAAGCGAAGCTAACCAGTCAATCAAGTCAAGATAGTTGCTCACCTACTCTATCATTTCTCTTAGTCGAAGGCGAAGGAAGGTAAGTTGACTCTCTTTCAAAAGTCTCCTCTCCCCGGCCTGCTTCAGATCGAATAAATAACATATATAGATTAGATAGATAGTTGGAAGTTTAAGACTGCCTGCCGGGTCGGTCAGTAAGGGCTTGGAGATCGGGTACAGCGAGATCACTTTTCAGCTTCTTAGTCTGCTATGCATGAAAGCAAGGAGGAGAGAAGCTCTCTTTCTTCCTCGGGAATCCGGTATGTGATGTGATAAATTTTTATACAAGGTTTCACATGTAGAGATGCCCTACCCATAGAGGAAGGAGTTGGTAGCAGACAAGTCATTCAGCAATGAAACTTCCATGGCGTAGATTGACCTTTCACGAATCTATGATCATATCCTGCTCCTAATTTTCCTAGTGGTCTAGCATCAACCGATTCAGACTCAGATGCCGGAGACCATATTCTTAATGAATCACCGGATTCGAAATCACTCGATCTTTCATCACTTTCAACAACCCAAGCAGCAGGGTTCTTCGATCGAGCAGCTAGCTCCTTCACCTTCACTTTTCCAGGCCTCCCCCCTTTCGTCATAAGGCGCGGTTCTGTCATTGCCGTTCCAGGCCCCCGATTAGGATAAGCCCTTATGCATGGGGCAGGTGCTTGCAGTGCAACACTATACAACTCTGATTATTCTTGTTGTTCAATGAATAATATAAAGTGCTTCCGCAGCCAATTCCTAATCCTGCAGAGTCCGTTTGAGAACCAGTACCCGCGTATCCATCCCGAGGGCAACAAGAACCATAGCATTTCAACCAAACCAGGTTTCCCGAGCAAAAAGAGCACCCTTTAATTTCTTTATCAATCACACGTGGATAGGGACAAAAGCCTGGACGATAGAGCGATAAGTGGAAGGGTCTACCGATGGTGGTTTTAAGTCATCAACAAAGCAACTTATGCTTTTAGTGGATTTGACGCCGGGTCCTGATCCCCAACTAGAAAAGAAGCTGTGAGGGAATGCGCTCTGACTGATATCATTCAGGCAATTCCATTCTGACTGTCCTAGGAAGAAGGAAAGGATAAAAGATCCCACGAACAGGGTTAGCCTAGCCCAGAAGGGCGTCGTTCTCAGATGGAGCTGTTAGAAAGCCGATCGTCGGTTAAGTGCTGGATGGGGAATGAATCTTTTTTATGGTGAATAAGCACTTTAGTCGTGTCTGAAGTTGTAGATAGTAGGGGTAATCGCCTTTCGAGTTTTTATAAAAGACACTGTTTTGAAATGAAAGAATAGGACTTCTTTTTTTATACCATGAATGGACTCCTTGTCAGGAAGAGATAGAGAGAAGGCTTTCCTAGCTTCTCTCTTTCGCCTTCTCAATGCATTGCTTTGGTCTTCATTGCGCATTAGCTGGTCGGTGTGAATG
Source organism: Embelia ribes (assembly GCA_001753735.1). Taxonomy (NCBI): domain Eukaryota; kingdom Viridiplantae; phylum Streptophyta; class Magnoliopsida; order Ericales; family Primulaceae; genus Embelia; species Embelia ribes. Next base: position 10,292 of record MKEJ01070463.1, on the reverse strand, counting down.
AAAAAGTGTTAAGTGAGTGTTTCTGGAACGCCACATCGTAGAATAGCAACATCTTTCTTATTACAGCACAAACCACAAAAAACTAATTGCGTATAGAGAGGAAGAGCTTTCGTAGCTAAGAGAAAGAAAGGACCAAGAACGATGAAAGAGGAGAAGAGGAAGAAGCGGGGTAGAGGAATTGGTCAACTCATCAGGCTCATGACCTGAAGATTGCAGGTTCGAATCCTGTCCCCGCCTAATCACTTAAGGGGCGTCTGGACCAGAAATGGTCCGGGCGGATCAGTGATTCTGA
>MKEJ01070453.1:0-13811 GCA_001753735.1 Embelia ribes | reverse complement strand
TTTTTTTTTGATCTAAAAAATTTTTGATAAAAAAAAAAAAAAAAAAAAGGAAATGACACTAATTATCTAGGGCACTTGCAAAACTCCGACGAGATGTGGTCCTGAAATTAATGAAAGATAAAAACAAAAACGAAAATAGACCAAACATTCATAATTTTTCCAAGATTAATTCTTAGTTTCATTTTATTATAGTTAAAAGAATTGTTTGTCTAGAATGAGCAAATGCATGTCATTATAGTTAGACATCCTGTCACTATAATTACACTCACACTCCTTCAAATCAGTGCCTTTGATGCCTTTCTTCCTTTGCATAATTAAATTATATTATTTACTCTAAATAAGCATTAAGAGGGGGACCATTAATAGAAAAATAAAACATGGTAGTATTACATTGTCATTACAATTGAATTAAGCTTCTTTTGCTGATGAATGATCAAATTACTTACAACAAAAATCATATTCCTCACACCCTAATAAACAACAAATATTTATTTACATTTGTATAAAAGATCTTTCAAGTATAACAACTTTTAATTGATTTATAAAAACATAAATAGGAGGGACTGATACACACAGCGTTGTTACCCCAGCTTATAAAACAATGTGTTCCAAGGTTCGACCGTGTGACCGCCAAACACATATATACACAATACATACACATTTTCATGATCTGTTGGCTAGAATCAAATGAGGAAGAGGAAAACCTTTAGGGGCTAAAATCAAATGATTAGTTCACTGTGAGAGCCACCATCTTCCATCCTTATCCAAGTCTTGAGCGAAAAAGGGTCGGAAGTAATTTCCAGAGCCCGAGCCCCTCGAGGCCAGTTCCCATAACCACCGTAGCCCGTGTGCCTGGCGAAGCACAGCCACAGGTTCTTGTTGTAGGGGCAGCACCAGTCTAATCCATGGTTGTGACCAACAAAAATTGCCTGCCACAATGCATACATAGACACAAGAAATCACATTTAGAGGACAATTAGAAGGGCAATAGCTAGACACATGGTGTTTGTGCATCTGTGGGGTACGTAGAAAAGCACATTTTTCTTCTTTCTTTTCGCAAGGGATATACACTAGATGAGTAAGTTGCCGTAGATAGGAACGAATGGCATTTAAAAAAATCACGTTATGGACCCGATGTGATATCTTATTTTAGTTTTATTTAGTCGACTCTAAATTCTAGAGATTAAGGCTTGGATGATGACGACAATGATGGTTTGGAGCAAGAATTTAGAGGAGAAAGTTGGACTAAGAGGAAAATGACGTTTCTTTCGGGGCACATGCGAAAATGATTGCCTGCAAGATTTTCCTTTTTTGGCAGTTTCTTTCCTTTTTTTTTTTTTTTACCAAAAAAAAAACGTATACCCTATATAACGTGAGGGAAGGGTACATGAATTGGGAAAGTAAAAGATAAAATCGCATCAAAGGTAAATATTTAAAATTCTACGGGCAGGTTAAGAGATTAGGAGAACATGAACGGTTAATCTTCATGAGAAACGGGAAACAAAAATAATATCCAGACCTTGTTCTATAGATGATCCGGATGGGTCACATATTTACAGCCATACACTAATAGCCAATGGTGACATATTTACAGCCTTACACTCAGCTAGCAAAAATAATAACCATTCTTAATACTTAAACAGGTTCCGGAAGGGTCACATATTTACAACCTTACACTCGCTAGCAAAGAAATGGCTTTCAGAATTTAAATCTAGATAGTTACAAAATTATAAGTTTGGCTACATGAGAATGAGATTTAAGTAGCAAGACTAATAGCCAATGGTGACCATTTTTGACAGTATCTATATTTGAAAAGAAAAACAGAAGCTCTTGAAAAATAAACAATACCAAACAGACCCTCAGTTTAGAACTCTTAAGAAAGGCTATATATAATATTTTCTATATCTATACAAAATGTGTTCTCACCTTGACAGATGGCCTTTTCTCAAGGAGTTTCATTATGCCCATTTCGGCTTCTTGAGAAGCAACCTTCTCCTTGTTGATGGAACCCACACAAGACGAAAACAACATGAACATCGGAGCCACCTTCTTATAAGCATCACTTGGTATATGCCAGAAGATTATCTCAGGCACCCTACAGAATAAAACTCCATTTGATTCCTAAAACTGGTGAAATTGAAATTCAAAATCTTGATATTGACAATTTCTACGATTATAATAAGACCAATAGAGGTAATCATAGCACTCAAATCATATAGTTTCTTGTTTTTCCAGGATAAGTGAATCAAAAGATTTCCAACATATCAGAAAGGCCATCGGAAAAAACAAAAGAAAAAAACACAGTTAACTAATGAGCTATCATATCACCTGAAAGCTTAAGATGTTAGGAAGAGATAATTTATTATGTAGTTTATTTAACATGCCCCTCGCTTGTGGCACATTTTGAGCCAAACAAGCGTAATGCAATTTTTTCATTGGGTTATGGTGAGACTTGAACACAGGGGCCCTGCCAATTCTATTACCATTTTAACTGATGTTTTATAATCTCACCAAAAAGTTTAAGTTGTTAGAAAGCGCTGCATATTAAATTTCTTATCTTCAACAGACTTCTAACGATATATCTAGCAATGGCAGACATAAGGTTTCAGCTGGCTGTTGTTCTGAAATGGTACTTTCTGCTTCTGCAATGAGAAAAAACACCGGACAAGGTATTTGGTTAATCCGTCTACAATACAGTTTTGCTGAAAAATTCTTGCAAGTACCTCAATTTTAAGAACCAACAGATAGTAGTTTTCCGAGGTTTCAGAAATTGATTATTATGAGCAAAAGACGAGAATTAAAATTCTTTCAAAAGTTTACAGTCATCTGCTGAAATTTATTAAACAAAAGCTAAAATGAAAGTCAAACATCCCTAAGCCAACTGCAAAACTGCTTTCTGTATAAACCATTTTCTTAACAACCTGGGATAATTCAAAAATTAGAGGCCTCTTGTTGGATTTATGGTAAGCTGAAATTTAGGCCAACAACTGCAATTGAGATTTTTTTACCACCTGGAATCAGGGTTAAGCTCTTGAGATTTATGATTAAACCAATCCGCTTGGGCTTTAGATATGACTTCTGGGTATGATCCACCACCAGAATCGAAGAAGTACATGAAAGCCACAGGTGATTGAGGATCATTTGGTGAAGAAAGTTGAAGAATGTAATTAGATACGCTAGGCCAAAGCTCTTTAGGGCCAATTCTCGAGTATGATAACCTGTTCTTCTCCATCTCACTTCTCATCAGCTCCAAACGGGATGTGCCTTTGAAGCTGCAATCTTTTTCACCTACACTTCATTGGAAAACAATAGAAAACAAATAAAGTACCAAACTTATGAAATGTACTAGATTCTTTCTTTTGTAAAAACTTACTTGTAGACAAGATTCATGGCATTTAACCAAAAAAGTACCAAGCAAATTACCAGTAGTCAACATTTCGCTCATAAGAAAAATCTAAGACAGAGAAAAAATAATTCACAAACAAAAAACACTTGAATCAATTCAGGAAACAAAATTGTTTTGTTACCACTTCTTTAGGCGTGCAATGCAGTGCTGCCACATCATTTTTTCTGTTTTATGTAGCAGTTTTTATTTGAGTAGGATTAACCGATAGAATATAATGTAACTATATATGCCACATTTTCAATTATGAATTCACCTGAGTAAGACACGTTGGCTGAAGGGCAAGAAAGTTGTGGAATCCCTGATCCCGAAAACCAGTCCATTGGCCAGACAAACAGTGCATCATCATGGTTTCCAAAAACACTCGCCCACGGTATTCCCCTGGATCTTGTCGGAGAGGTTGCTTGATCCCAATACAAGCTTGCATTTGCAATAGGTATGTTATTAGCCGTGAGGACATCCCCGAGATATATTACAAAATCTGTCACACTATCGAGGTTCATTACAAATTTAAAATATAAATTATAGCATGAATCAAGTGAACACAAGGGAGCCTAACTACAATATCGTTTCCCATGGGCTTTACTTTAGTTCATTGGTGTCAAATGGAAAGATGATAAGTATATATTTTCGGAAGCATTCAACTAAAGCAATTAGTGGCAAAAGAATGGAACAATAATTTGTATACTGTTGTCATTAAGTAATAGTTACAAATTACGGAAGCAATAAGCAAATGTCATTTGTAAATATAGCAACAAAATCGTTTCTTTAAACACATGGATGTGGCAAAACTCCACATCAAAAGTGCTTAAGAACGATACAAAAACTTCACTGACCATCATTTATTCACTAAGAGAATCAAGCTTGAAAAATAAAATAAGGCTCATTTGCCAAATGAGATAATCTTTAAGATTCACTGAACTACTCAACTACCTAAAGAACGCTCTTTTCCACTACCTCGGGGATCTAAAGCATGACTACAGAAGCATATATGATAACATAAAGCAGGTAAGCCAATACCTAGACTATTGAAAATTTAGCAAGCAGGTCCTGTATCAGGCTGAGGCCATTGTTGCGAAGCGTGTATCTAAGCCACTCGGCTAGTATACTAGATATATCACATATGAAGATGTATTATGTAATCGTGTGTACAAACAATAATCAATAGCATTCCTTGATTGTATATGATTTCTATCTTTGTACGGTCCCCAACCTCTTTTCCAAAGTTTTAGTGAAGTGTTTGAACACGCATCAAACATGTATTATCTGCATTTACCTTTGCCAAGCAAGTAGATAAACCATAGGATGCACTTAGTACAGCAAATTGTAGAAAGTATACTCTTAACAGTTCAACAAACTAAGCTTCGAGCTTATAGTCTAGCATGAATTTGGACCAATTTCTACTCTGAAGATAGGCTTCTCTACCTAAAAACGCTACGATATGGTGAATAAAATTAGCTTTCTTCTCAACTTCAAAAAAAGCCACCTTTTCCAATCTAGAAAGTATTACTCTGTCAGAAAACGATAAATTTTAAAACTTTCACCATTCTTTTAAGTCATCAATTCCTTTCTCCTACTAATCCTTTGGAATATAATAAATTGATTACCTCAGGAATTCCTTATTTTTAAAACAACTGCCAACAAACTATAGTCAACTCCTTAACCAAAACAATGCCTTGACAAAACTCAAACAAGCAAGCTCACATATTTGCTAAAATCATGTTAAGGATAACACATATTATTGTATAATCAGTATCTCCCTAACAGCTTAATCTTTTAGGTAAAATGGTAACCATGGGCGGAACCAGGAAATGCAATAAAATTAATAAAAAAAAAATTAAGAAGTGTTGAAACTACATATCAAAAAATTATTCTAAATTTACATATAAAAAATTTAATGCTAAAAAGTTTAACACTTTCTAATTAAGGGGTGCTACTAGCAAACCTTTGGTTCTATGGGAATCAACTATTAACGCTACCCAGTTAAAAATGAACAATTTCTACTGGTTCTACTAAAACAATATGCCACAAGACATGATGATAATAAAAAATAATAATTTTGTTTGTATTGTAGCTCAAGATTTAAGCTTTCCAACATTTTTACACAGTAATTAACAAATGGCACCTGGGTTTTCGTTATCGAGCACAGTGGACATGACCCTGATCGAGTTCAGGTCCTGTTGTGGTCCCCACTGGGTCCATGCGTCCTCTCCGAAGTGCAAGTCGGCGAAAAGAACGATCTTGAAGGGTGCACCCGGAGGTAACCGGAGATATTTATCCGGCGAGGTCCGGAGGTTAAGGGAGAGAGTAAGGCTAGAGAGGAGAGAAAGAGTGACGAGGGGCAGAATTGGAGAGATATTTGTGAGTTTTGCCATTGCCACAGAGAGAGAGAGAGAGAGAGAGAGAGAGAGAGATGGTTGAGCTCCGGTTGGGTTGAGTGAGAGAATTTGGAGCATTTGTTGGGGATATTCCACTATTAGAGCATTCCTCAAGTTCCCATTTTGTAAAATTTATTAAAAAAATTTAAAATAGTTATATAATATATGATAAAATATAAAAATAAATTTTTTTCAATCTTAAGTCTTATATAGTGTTTCATATATTAGTAATATACGTGCCAAAAATTTGTAAAAAAAAAATTATATGAAATTATATTATGTGGTTAACAATTGATCACGTTAACACACACCCTTTTTCCCAATAAAATAGAACAATATAGAAAAATGTTAACCACACAATATAATTCGGTACAAATTTTCTTTAGGTATATAATTACTCATTATTCAGATATATACATGTAGTTATATTAGAATACTGACATGTTAATTATATTAGTCATATATATGTAAAAATAGTTATTTATTATATAAATCCAGAAGTCCTAGGAGACAAAACCATTAGCACTTCAAAATTGTGGTGGAATTTTCTCAAATTCTCTTACACCTTCGGCAAATATTTAATGTAAAAATAAATAAATAAACATGCTTTGAAAATAAAAGTATATCATTAAAATAACTAGACTACCGACCTAAAATTAGAAGTTACCCCAAGGGGAGGTAGAGTAGGGTATGCTTTGTCTCTTTTTATTATTACTAGAAAATATGGCCGCTTTGAAGGTTGATTTAAAAAAAAATTATTTAATAAAAATATTATATATTAACATAAAAGTTGAAATTAAAAAATTATTTTAAATATTTTTTATGAAAAATAAAAATATTATAAATATCACTGAATAGATCAACATAAATAATTGACTATGTAATAAATCAACATGTGCATTTTAACATCATATTATACTTTTCAATTATTATATATGGGATAGAATCATTGGACAAATCATTTCACAAATAATTTTACAATATTTTTAAATCATTAGATCTAATTTGATCCTACGGCTCTGATAAATCCCAAATTATCTTTGTTTCTCTCTCTCTCTCTCTAACTCACTCTCTCTTTGCATCTCTCTTTTTCAATTATATTTTTATGTTTTGTACTTGTGCAATATATTCAATTTTTTATGTGGCTATATAAATCAATTGATACTCTCCCAATTATATATGCATGAATTTATATAAAACTAATAGTTAAATTATATAATAGCTAAAGTGTTTAAAATAATATATTATGAATGAGATTATTATTAAATAAGTATTGAATATAATTCGTATTATTATAATCTATTTAAATCTATCTTTTACTAATTTAATAATCACTAAGTTAAATAGCATTATTATCTTTTAAAAATACGATTCATATTATTGTAATCTATTTAAATCTATATTTTGTTAATTTGATCATCATCAATTTAATTATTTAAAGATATAATACTATCTCTTCATAGAAAAATGGACAAATTAAAATTAATTAAATTACAATTTTAGACATAATGGTTATTACTAAAATTAATAGTTGAATTATATAATAGCTAACGTGTCTAATATAATATACTATGGTGAGATTATTATTAAACAAGTATTAAATATAATTCGTATTATTATAATTTATTTAAATATCTTTTATGAATTTAATAATCATTAATTTAAATATAACAGTATTATCTTTTAAAAACATGATCTATATTATTATAATATATTTGAATCTATCTTTTGTTAATTTGATAATTATCAATTTAAAAATTTAAAGATAAAATATTATATCTTAGTAAAAAATATGCAAATTAAGATTAATTAAATTATAATTTTGGACATGATAGTTATTGCAATAAAATTATAAGGTGAAGATCATTATTAAAACGAAAAATGTATAAAACACCTTATGAAATTTATACTTTTTAAGAGTAGTTTGATATTTTTATTTATTTTTTAATTGAAAGAGGCTGCATTTGAAATAGCTTTAGTATTTATAGAGTTCAAAAGATGATTCTGCTTTTCTAAATACACAGGTTCTATGTAATCTGATACATGGATAACTATATTTGTATATATAATATGAAAATATATGTACAATCTGGATAAGGCCAAACTGATACCATCACACTTTTATATTAACAAAAATACAACTCAAAATTTCCAATCACACAGCAACCACGCATTATGCAGGTACAAAGCAGACAACTAACTTCCTATAGAATCAATAATAATAGCACAAATTTAATTATATTAGAAATTTACATACACTTATTTTTTTTCCTTTGCAATATATAAAAATAACTGTAATTTCATGATAAATTACTTTAAATTAAGGACAAATTATTACTAATATTTATTTAATTTAAAAATAAATTTATAATAAAAATTTTAATTAATATTAATTTATTCTTAAAACATAATAATTTTGTAAAAATAAATTTACGTACCAATTTGATGACTTACACGACCGTATCAGCCTCCACGTGGCACTCCTAATCAGATCAGGAAACATACAACCACCTGCATAATTATGTCCTTTCCCCTTTCGTGATCTCTCCATTAAAACCCTTCAAATTTTCCTTAAAGCATCGCTTATATAAATCACAAAACAAACCCTTTTAATCCCTTTCTGAACAGAATTTCTACACCCACCTTCGAATTTCTCTTCAAACCCCTGTTTTTTGTCCCCAATATTTGAGACCCATTTATCCATTTCGCTCGGTTTCTGGTTTTGATCACAGATTATTTGTGGGTTTTGGTCGGATTGAAAAACCCATATTTTATTTTTCTAGTTTTGTGGTCGGATTTTATTTAAATGGTTGCTTTGGGGACTGAGTTTTTGAGCAATTGATGATAATGGATAGTTGGAGAAGACAGAGGAGCGAGAATCACAATCAGGAAGGTTCAAGGATGAGGTGTCATAGAAGCAAGCCGCCTTTAGGTATGTGTAATCGTGTCTCTATTTTTTCTTTCCTTTTTTTTTTCCCTTGTCTAATTATATAATTTGTTTGTACTAAAAAAATTATATTATTTGTTTGTTTAGTTTTATTGATTAAATGTGTTTCAGGATGGGCTTTAGGTCGGATAAAGTGTGTTCTATTTCTTATTTGTGATGGATATGTTTTTTGTTACAGATTTAGCCATTTAGGGTTTATCAAATTGCAATTTTAGTTGTGTTATTAGGCATATACAACTAGTTTGTGAAGCAACTTAATATCTGGAAACTGCTGGTTGTGGCTCTTATGATTATTTTTTTCCTTTCTTTTCTAACTTGATGATCTAAATTCTAGTATATATGTATTACACACCACTATTTTCTGTTTTAGTATAAGATAAGATCTGGTTCTTTTCGTAATAAGATACTACGTTCGCTGTGGGTCGAAGTGAGAGGAAGAATTTTCCGTTTTAGTGTTATATATATATTTGTTGATTATAACGTCCGTTTCCGGAAGGTGGAGATTTTCTTTTATATTTTTATATATATCTTTGATTTGGATAATGTAATTAGGATAAAGATCTGAGCCCATGTATGAATGATAGGAACCTTGGATACTCCTAATGCTTATGTGGCTTAATTCTATTGTTGGTTTGGTGAGTTTGAATTTCCACAAAACGTCGGAGTGATAGCCAATGTAAGATGTACGGGAATCTAGGGAGAAACGAAATTCAATAACCCTTATAGACGATTGGAAAACGACAAATACATGACAATGTAAATGATATGCAAGAAGTTAATTTTCCGGACCCTCCAAATTTCTTCCCCTTCCAAACATGGACGGTCTTGATTCATGCTTGTTCGTTGTCCCAGCCTATATATTTTACTTAAAACGAATATATGATATAATTATCCAACTTATAAATCTTTTCCTGGTATAAGCGACCCCTTGGTCTATCCCATGTATCCAGAGTAATCTTGTAAACTATTCTGCGAATTTTTTTAGCCTACTTCTCTTTTCTAGTCAATATTGGTTTTAGCAACGTGTTGAACACAGTTAGAAACAACAAAAAACAAGAGGATAGATCTGGTATGCTGGAACTTTCGTTAAAGCTCTTACTTATACTGACGATGATTATGAACTTGAATGTAAAGAAGTTTTTGCTTTTTCATATTTACTCGTGAATGCAAAAGCTACAGACATTTGTGAATTTTTTTACCCATTGCAGTTTCCATTTTTAATTGCAAATGAACTGCAGTATGTACCTTTTCGAACCCATATTAAAGGTTTCTTACATCTTCAATGCTGGTTTTAGTTTTTGTTGCCTTTAATATCGTTCTTGAGTTTCAGTAGTCTCCATGTAATTGTCCTTGTAGGATTTGTTTCTCAATTAATCTTTGTTCAATATAATTTTTTTTTTCTTTCCGGATTTGTTTATCGATTGTGTTTTTCTTTTGTCGGATTGTTTCTGTGCATTTTTGCCCATTTTTGCAATTTTTTTTTTTTTTTTGCCATATAATACTGATGATACTTTATAAATGAGGTCCATATATATTTTTTGTATATCTAACCTTGGGTGTTTTTCATTTAGGTAACTGGCAATCAACTGTACCGTCATGGGAAAAGAAGTTTTGCTGGGAAGTCGGTGCGGTCCCATGGGGGAAGCTTCTAGAAACCAAGAAGTTCATCAGTTCGTACGACTTCATGTTGGAATGGGACAGTTCAGCGGCTGAAGAGGCCTTTGACAATGCCAAGGCTCGTTACTGGGCCGGGCTCAACAGGCTGCCGTGCAACATACCCTTGCCTGACATAAACACTCACATCGACAACGTGGATTGGAATTTTCATATCGACCCTGAGCTTATATTAGACCTCGACCGCGATTTCGTGGAATCAGATGATTCGAATAAAGGAGAGAGAGTTTTGATCTTCGACGAGCCGTACGCTGAAAGCCAAGGGCTTACGGATAATGGATGGGGCAACGGCGAAGATGGTTTCAAGGTGCTTACTGATACGGACTTGGAGAAAATAAAGGAAGAGAGTCAACACATTTATGCTGACGTGGCGGTTGAAGGAGCCGACCACGGAGGGGCGTGGGATGTTGAGGATCAGTGGGGGAGTAAAGTTCAAGAAAATAGCAATGGAGGGAAAAGCGGGTGGAATCACGAGTCGAGATGGAATAAATGGGAGAGTAAAGTAAATAATTTTGGTAGTAATTGGGAAGATAATAGTTATAATTGTAATTACGGAAAAAGCAATGGTTGGCCTATGTCAAGGTACAAGCCGATGAGGTTTCATGGCGGCGAGAGTAGAGTTCATGACGGTGGTTATAATGGTAACAATAGGAATATGTCGAGGTACAAAACGACAAGGTTTTGTGGCGATGGTCAAGTGAATAATCAATGGGTGAGTAAAAATCGGAATGATAGGAATGAAAATTTTGTTCATGATCATCAACCGTGTCGTCCGATTAATCATCATGGGCCGGCTAAACAAGGGAACCAATGGGGTTGGGAGTAATTGTTTCGATATATGAATTAAAATTATGGTAAAGTTTTGAGATCTCAAATTCAGAGTATAATGTTTCGGGTCTATCAAAGAATGGTATATGTTACCGAAGATTTGAAATATGCGATGGAATGTAACATATTTGCTAGTTTTGTTAGAAAGGATGGATTTTCGATTGTGAGATTTAGGAACATGTTTTGTTATTTGTTTCAAGTCCCTTGCGTACCTAGCTTGTACCAGTAAGTTTGATTGTATTTTTGTGCCATTTGATGGTTGTTTCGGATATGAAAATTTTCGTAAATGATTATGTCGAGCCATTACCTAATTGTTCGGCCTCGGGATGAAGCCAAGCAACGACGATTCTAGTTGTTTTTAATATTATCTTTTTCGTAAATTGTTGCGGTCCGGCCATTGCCTAATCGTCTGAGACTCCGATCTCAGGCTATTGTTAATAGCAAATTGTTCCAATTCTTCAAAAAGTTCTCATTGGTCAACATAATTTAGATTAGAAGAATCTTTTTTTAATTAAAATTTTGAATAATAGCCACTCTTTCTAATCTTAATCATTGGTTAAAAATAATTGGTTTAATGAAAAATGTGCCATGTCAGTATCTTTTTTGTATTTTTAGAAAAAATTTCAGAAATGTCACAATAGATTTTTTTAATAAGAAAAGCTATTATTCACAATTTCTATGTTTAAAAAATAAAATTTTCCATTAAATCTTTAAAATCTTTGTTAAGATTAGGAATTTTTATTTTATTTTATTATAATATGTATAATTATTCTAATAAATTTTATAAAAATCCTGGTGTGGACAAATTTCTAAAATGTGAACTAGTAGAAAAAATATATCTCTAGAAAGTGAGTTGTACAAATTAAATGAGATTGGTGTGAATGTTCCGATAATTGCTTTTCCAAAAAATAGATAGATATGGAAAAAAAAATTGAATGCCCATGTAATGCAAGAAAAATATGAATAAATGATATTATAATAAATCAAATAAATTGTAAATGCTTATTGTAAGACACTGTAAATTATAAGAACCAAAATTGTAATAAGGCAAAAGAGAAACATAAAGTTAAATATTCGTTCTAAAGATTTACGTTCTCTACTAATTACGAATATTACTAATTATGGTTATTGCAGATAGGGGAAGGGAGAAGGGAGATGGGAGAAGAGGCTTTTGAGCAAAATTCATCCAATCTGAGAGAAGAGATACTATGCTCAACGACTTAATCGCGGATATGGAATCACATCTTTGCTCTCGTCATTTTGAGGTAGGTATTAACCCTAATTTCTTTGGGTTCATTTATCCCCAATTCAAACCCTAATCATCAATACATGTTCTAATGGATTTATTTATTTACAATTCATTATTGTAATGAATTTCTACATTAATTTTCGTAGGTTTCGTTGATTGAGTAGGGTGTGTTCATGTGGCGTGGGGTAGGGTTGATTTTTAGATTTTTCAAGGGAAATTACTTTACATAAGGTACATGAGAAACCCGACTTCAATTCTATTGAAAGCTCTGCGTGAATTTGGTATTATTTGTTGTGAAAAATTATAAGGAATTGGTATTTTTCGAAACTGTACTTTTTCGGGCAAATGTTTAAGTACTGTTTGAATGGTATTTTGGTATGGTTCAAATGGTTAAACCATTTGAACAGTAGTGGTTGAACCGTTCGAACGGTTATCTGTCAGACAACTCTGCACATTTTTCACAAAAAAGACCATAACTATCATAAAAAACTAAGAATTGAGCTCTGTTTGAACCATTGGAATGATAATTTTCTAACCATACTCAATTTGATAGGAAAAAATCTTTCAAAAATTTCTAGTAATTTACTAAAACTCAGGCCTTCAGTGTATATGACACTTAAATTAACGAGTGATGTTTCTTGGGGCGTACATTGAATTGAAATGGTTATGATCGTATTTTCTCTTCTTTCAGTCATAGTGGTTATGTTTGGACGTGATTGCAAGATGTTCATTTAGATATTGTTTTGAAAGATTAGAAAAGGATGCAAACCCTGAATACTTGATGGATGAATGAGTATTGGACTTTGTAGTCATGAGAACTTCGGAATGTAAATTGTTAGTGACATACTACTGAAAAGAACTTGATGAAATTGATTATCATATTGTTATTTAGATTTTATTTTGTAAATCTAAGACTAGCAATTAATGCATTGAAAGTTAAACTGAAACAATATGATTTAGTAGATGATGGAATGTTCACGTGTCATACGTGACAATTAGAATATAGGCATGACTGTTGCAAGTGTAGGTAGTAAGTACAGTAACTCCATGGTTGTTGTTTTAAATCTTTGATCTTGTGAGTAAGTGTATTTACTCCAAGAATTTATAACTTGTATTGACACGATTGATAAATTGAATGTAAGTGAAGTGTAAGATGAAATAAATATGTCAGTGAATGACAAACTAATTGAATGTCTTTACGCATTGTCTACAGCATAGGTATGACTGTGATAGAGTTAAGGAGTAAGACTGTATACTCCAAATTTCTATAGTATATGCATTTATGGTTTCTGCCATGCCTATGAACTTATATTCTGCGATGACTATAACAAG
>MKEJ01070441.1:0-13214 GCA_001753735.1 Embelia ribes | reverse complement strand
CGATTCAATCTATGTCATTCAATTCTGAAAATATTACATCGTACAGTGCTTCAGAAAAAGGAAAAAATATTTTGGGGCCTTATAATTGATCTTCGTTCAAATTATCACCAGTTGCGGGCGCGGAAGGAAGATATCGAGAAGACAGTGTTACAAACTCGATATGTGCATTATAAATTTCATGTGATGCCATTTGGTCTGACTAATGCCCCTGTAGCATTGATATACTTGATGAATTAAATCTTCCAACCACATTTTGATTGTTTCATTGTTGTGTTCATTGATGATATTCTTGTGTATTCGCCTATAGAAGAGGCACACCGAGAACATCTCTGTATTGTTCTTTCTAGTCTTTGGCAATATTGGCTTTATGCAAAGTTTGCAAATTTTGGCTGCGCGACGTTCGTTTTTTTGGTCATGTGGTTTCAAAAAATGGCATGGTTGTTGATCTTTCAAAAATCGAGATCGTTCTGGTTGTTACCAATTGGGAACCACCTCAATTTTTGAAAGATCAACATCCATGTCACTTTTCGAAAATAACATAAGTTGGTGTTCGAAATTCGTAGCTTCTTAGGGTTGGCCAATTAATACTGTCAATTTGTTCGTGACGTTTCTCATTTGGCGGCCTCAATGACTAGACTTTCTTGTAAAAGCATGAATTTCCAGTAGAACTATAAGTACAAGGAGTCTTTTCTCACTCTAAAGGCATTGTTGACCTCAACTCCAATTCTTGTTATTCCAGAGCAAGGCATTGGATACATGGTGCATTGTGATGCATAGAAAGAAGGGTTAGATTACATGTTGATGCAACTTAGGAAGGTAGTAGCATACGAATCAAGGTAATTGAAAGTACATGAGAAGAACTATCCTACTCATGATCTTGAGCTTGGTACAATTGTAATCGAGTTGAAGTATTAGCTGGATTAGCTCTACAATCCGAAGTTTGAGGTATTCTCTTATCATAAATCTCTCGAGTACGTGTTTACACAATGCGACTTGAATATGCATCAACGGTTGTAGATGGAATACTAATATCAATATAACTTTGATCTAGAGTATCATCCGGGGAAAGCAAATGTAGTAGTGGATGCATTGAGTCGCAAGACTTGATATTCTCTTATTTTTATGGTATTGAACGAATAGGAGATGATGTAGGTATCGAATAAGTTCGGATTGGATTGCATAAAAGAAGTTGGGGGAAGAGCGACATTGTTCACGATTGAAGTCATACTGACTTTACTTACTCGTATAGTTAATGCCCAGTGTGTTGATGATTAGTCTGATGCTTATAGTGTCCTCATTCCAAGTGAGCATGGTCTTAATAGATGGGAGATGTCAAAGGATGGTGGGGTACAATTTAAGAATCATTTATTTGTTCCATTATCTGTTCGATATAAGATTCTTCGAGAATCTCATCATTTGCATTTGGCGGCACATCCCGGAGGTACCAAAATGTTTCATAATGTTTCGCGACATTTTTGGTGTCCCTGAATGAAGAAAGACGTGGCGGAGTTTGTATCGCGTTGTTAACATATCAACAAGTAAATGATGAATACATGCATTGCATAGACCATTGCCTATTCCCGAGTGGAAGTGGGAATGGATCACAATAGATTTCGTAGTAGGTTTGCCTAAGTCATAATGGGGTTTTGATGCTATATGGGTGATTGTAGACCTAATGACAAAGTCTCCTCATTTTCTTCCGATTTGTAAAACCAACTCTTTTGAGAAGCTATGTGGAAGTATATAGATGAAATCGCTTAGTTGCATGGGGTTCCCATTTCTATTGTGTCTGATTGTAACTCTCAATTTATCTTGGGTTATTGGTTAGGCCTTCAAATAGCCTTAGGAATCCAACTTTCGTTGAGTATAGCCTTTCACCCTCAAATAGGTGGCCAATCTAAGCGAATCATCCAAATGTTGGAAGATATGTTTTGTGCTTGCGTGCTTCATTTCGGCGAAAGTTGGGAAGATTAAGTAAGCTTGATAGAATTTTCTTACAATAATAGTTATCATGCAAGCGTTGAAATGGCACCATTTGAATTGTTGTATGGGAGACCAAGGCGATCTCATATTTGTTGTGTGGAAGTGGGTGATGCTACATTGTTGGGTCCAAAGTTGGTGGAAAATACAACCGGAACGTGCAGTTGATAAAACAACAATTAGAGACGGCTCGAAGTCATCACCAGAGTTATGCGAATGTGCAAAAGCATCCCTAGGCATTTGTAGTAATGGAGCATGCGTTTTCAAAAGTATTTCCAAAGAAGGGAATTATGTAATTTTGGAAGAAAGAAAAGCTTTCACTACGTTATATCGGTCATTTCCTTATTCTCGAGATGGTGGGCGAGGTAGCTTATCAGTTGGCTTTGCCAACTCAACTAACAAAAGTGCATCTAGTCTTTCATGTTTCTATATTGCAGAAGTATTTACGGGATTTGTCCCATATGATCAACTTCAATAATTTGTATGTAGAGAAAGACATGTCGTATGTGCTCCGACCTATTCGTATCTTGTATTCGGAGGAGCAAACTCTTCAAAGGCATAGTATTTTTTTGGTAACGGTATTGTGGAAGTGTGGTTCGATTGAAGAGATGATATGGGAGTGTGAGGTAGAGACACGTGTGAAGTATCCATAGTTGTTCGTCGATTCCGATATGTCTTTTATTTTTTCTTAGTATGTGAGAATTTCAGGGACAAAATTTCCTAACGCTGGGGGATGTAACATCCTAAAAATTCGAAATAATTTTTCATTTTTAATAATATTATTATTGCATTTGTAATATTATTATTGCATAATATATGCGTGGACATAACATAGTTGCATAGTGTATTGTGCGGAGTTTCATGCTGTAGCATGTAGTATTGGGAAGCATGTGAAGTTCGCCTTGAGAGGCATAGCGTTTGGTATTGAAATAAATTTTCTGGCTTTTCTGACACCTGTCTGACAGTCAAACAGGGGGTTGGCCCTTTGCTAAAAAAATTAATGGAGTTCAACCTACGTCCGATGGGTTGTCCGATAAGTTATCTAACTTGTCTGACGGCTTCCTACCGATAGACACACCTCCAGATAGATCGTCGAATAGCTCTGTGAGTTGGGCCCCACTACTTTATTACATTGAAGGAGAACCACATACTTTCACATTTTACTTTTAGCCCAAAAAATAGAAGAGAAGAGAGGAGATACAGTGAATTTTTTAATCTTCAATTTTCTCCTTCAATTTTCATCTAGATCAAGTTGTCGTGCGTGCATAAAAAGTAGATATTCTGATTCCCTATTGCGCAAGCTTCTATTTGGCATAAGTTTTTCTTTCTATCTCATTCGTTTATCGTCTCTTGGTTTTCGTGCCTTGGTTGAACATTAAAACAAAGTTGATATTCTTGTTCCTTATCTCAAGTAGATCATTTTCTTGTATAGATGCGTTATTATCCGAAGTGCAGAGTTAGATAGAATCATGGAGGCAAATTAGGGGTTTTGGGCATAGCTATTTGAGAGAACTTTCTAGTGAGGTTAAGGTACGGTAGACAATGAACTCTAATATAAATTTGATGACTTCGACCGTATGCTGATGTGATTGATACATCGTGTATGTGTAAATGTTTAGCGTAGTTGTATGGCGTAGAAATAACATGTTATATTGATTCTATCCTCTTGAGTAGTACATCTATCATGTTTAAATGCATAGAATATAAATTCACTTGCATAGTCTATGATTCTCATGCATAGTATAACATTCTCATTCATGTGATTGGCGTATCATGATTTTTCATTGAAAAACATGATTTTAAAGATGTTGGCATAGTTTTAAAAGTATGAAAGATTCATTTTATCATAAAGCATGTATTGTAGATAATTGAGTCCTTTACTTTCTTTTCGGGACAAAAGTATTGACTTGCTAACAATGCGTAGAAAGAAATGAGGCCTACAATCTTACCATGAAATTCGAGAAACCAGCAGCATGGATTATCCATAGATCATGTCATATGTAAGTGGCGGGTCAATGAAGGCTAGATTACATCATATGCAAGTGGCAGATCATAGCACTCTTTATAAAATGCGTAGAGATACTAGTCCCAATTTATTAGGTGTTGTGCGTTGGAGTTGTACATAGGTGTAATGCATGGGCATAGTTTGTGTAGTTGTGTTGTGGTAGCATTTGTTGCATAACAAGATTCATAGTAGCATTCATTATCATGTTATATCATTCTTTATATATTGAAGCATGTTCATTCATATCATACATATAACGTAGTTTCATTTTTATCATAAGGTTGATCATCCAACAGTGTTACTTTCATGTTCTTTTTTCTTATATCTTATTTTGTACACGTGGAGGCAGGCATTGAGCACCTTTACATGCATTGTTGTTATTGTATATATTTTTGGATTATGATAGTAGGCATTGGCGAAGGCAAAGCATAAATGTATTTTCTGCGTTGATGTTGTATTTTGTAGTTGGTATAGCAGTACTGTATTTTGTAGTCGCATTATACGAAGGCCTAGATATGTTCTCATACTCATATTAGGAATGGAGAACAATGTATACCTTCTTTCTTATTCGTTTTTGTCAGGCATGAGCTTGAAGCATTGTAAGTAAACAACGTAGTTTGTTGTGTATTTCAGTTGTTGTTTCATTTAATTGTCGGTGTTGACCTTCTTCACAGGCTTTGATACATACATATATATATATATGTATGTATGTATGTATGTATCTTGTAAGCAGGCTGTATGTATATTATGTTGATGCGATTGTTGGAGTTATTACATAAAATCGTCCAGCAGTGGTGATTAGTTTGCGTTGGAAATAATTGTGTAGACGTGTTGTTGCCTTTTTATTTTCTTTTCCTTTTCCTTTCTTTTCTTTTCTTTTATTTTTTAATTTTCTTTTCTTTTTACTCCCATCCTTGGGTTTCTCAGATTTCGGAGTGTGTCAATGGTAGAGGTAGACATGGCTGTGGACATCGTAGAGAACGTAGTGGTAGAATGGGAGGATGTGTCTTCGAGGATGTCAAAGTGGAAATTAAAAGACCAGTGAACATTCCTCCATTGGAGGATATTAGCGAAGCGAACATGGACAAAATCAAAGAGAAGGATCCCAAACCTCAATTTTGTGATCCACAACATGTTAAACTACAACCGGGAGTAAAAGGGTTTGCACAAGGAGATTTATTCTGCAACCGGAAGTTGGTAATTTTGGAGGACTTCAATCTTAGTCTTCTAACATACTTCAAGCCATGGAAGCAGTCTTTAATCGGATGGCAAGGGGTTATATGGAAAGTAGGGATAATCAAGCCTTAGAGGCTTAAAAACACTTTAGGAAAATGGATCCTCCTATTTTCAAAGGGGATCTTGAGCCGATAGTGGCCAAGAAGTAGTTAGCAGGTCTGAAGAATGTCTTTAAGTCATTCTAAATGGTGGACATTGACCTTCGGATGGTGATGGCACCATTTTACCTTTAGGACAAGGCGATAGAGTGGTGAAAGAGTAAGGAAAAGGTTTTAGGGCATACCGATCTCTCGTGGAATGCTATTTTACTCTATTCTTGGGAAAGTTCCTTCCTGATACGCTTCATAAAAGAAAAAGCGATGATTTTGCGAAACTTGTTTAGAAGAATATGTTGGTACATAAGTACCAAATGAAGTTTAGTACTCATTATCGGTATGCACCGAAATTTGTTTCTTCGGAAAGACTCCAGTATAATTGACTTGTAGGAGGATTGCATCCTTCTATCCAAATTCCAATTGTTGTGTGTTTATATATGTCGTTTGACCATTGTGTGAGTGTGGCTATAGAAGTGGAAGCTAGCTTACTCACGAAGCAACACATCAATAATTTTCATGCTCCTAGGCTTCAGGCCAATCTTTGGGTCCTTTAGTTCATAATTCGGGGGTGGGTTTGGGAAATCGAGGTGGTCATATAGGTGGTGGTAGTGGTGGAAGTAGTTCGGTTTTAAGAGGTAGTGGTAAAAGAAAAAGGTCTCGTGAGGCTTTTACATATTCTTTTCAGGGGTAGACTTCACATATGCAGTCTGGATCTTCAGGGTTGATAGCTTTTGTTATAGTATGTTATACTTGTGGTCAATTGGGATACTTATCTCACAATTGTACACATCCCCTAACATGTCACCTATGTGGTGTCAAGGGATATGTCCAGAAGGTTTGCCCTCAGGCCTTTTGTCGCGATTGAGACAATAAGGGCTACCTGCAGTCTCGGTCCTACTTGCTCTCATGGACCCACCCAGTCTTTAACTTTGGTGGCAGTTCCTAGGCAGCCTTATGTTGACCCACCATCTTTTTCCACTCATCGTGTTTTGGATTCATCTCAGGGTGGTTACCAGGGTACAAGGACATGTTGGAAAGGATATCAGGGCGGTA
The DNA here is from genome assembly GCA_001753735.1 of Embelia ribes. Classification (NCBI taxonomy): domain Eukaryota; kingdom Viridiplantae; phylum Streptophyta; class Magnoliopsida; order Ericales; family Primulaceae; genus Embelia; species Embelia ribes. Next base: position 6,845 of record MKEJ01070441.1, on the reverse strand, counting down.
TGGTACTTGGGGTAGATTTTAGCAGGGCCAGACTTCGCAGACTCATGCATATGCTATGCCACATGCTTAGGATATAGTTGAGCCTTCTGTCATCCGAGGTATATTACCTTTTCTTTCCACTTGGGCTCATGTTTTATTTGATATGGGTACATCATGTTCATTTATTGCATCTCATTTTGTTATAATATTGGATTTGCCCATTTCTCATTTGGATGAACCTATTTTCATTGATAACCTGATGGGGGACATTATTTACATGGAGAGTATTTGTCTCGGGTGTGAACTATTGCGGACCATATATTTGTATATGATTTCATTATCTTTGATATGTTAGATTTTGATGTTATTATCGGTATGGACAAGTTGTTGCATTTCCATATTTGATTGTGAATAGAGATGAGTTTAAATGAAAACTTCTAAGGGGGTGATTATTGTTTATCAAGGGGAAAGTCATGCTCTTTATCATTACAATCATCGTTCATGGACTAGTATAGTGGGTATACTAGTTAGTCTTACTTTTTTGGAGGAGGTACATTCTGAGAATGAGGTATATTCTGGGGAGGAGTTCACCCCCATTGTTCATGAATTTTCTGACGTCTTTCCTAAAACTCTTAGTGGACTTCCATCTGTATGAGAGGTAGAGTTTATAATCAATCTTGTACTGGAGACTAAACCTATCTCAATGGCTCTTTATCGTTTGGCTATGAAGGAATTAGATGAATTGTGGGAGCAGTCAGATGATCTCAAGTTGAAAGTCTTTATCTGTTACTTTATAATATTATTATTGCATTGAATATATATTAGCGTAGCATAGTTGCATAGTGTGTTGTGCAGAGTTGTATGGTATGGGGTTTAGTATTGGGAAGCATGTGGAGTCGGCATTGAGAGGCATTAGAATTAATGCCTTAACATTTGTTGTTGAAAATAAATTTTATTAAATATTTGATTCCTATTTGATGGTTTGACAATGGGTCAAACCTTTGCTAAAAAATTCCAAGGAGTTCAGCCTCCGTCCGATGGGTTGTTCAACTAGTTGTCCGATGGGTTTCCCAAAGGTTGCCCATTGGCAGACACACCTCTGGATAACATTGCTAGTTAGGCCCCATAACTTTATTACATTGAATCAGAGCCATCCTTTTTCATTCTTCTTTTTGACGAATATAGAGATGAGGGATAGAGTATTGGGAGATTTTCTAAAATTCAATCTTCTCAGCTTTATATCATCTTTATCTATTGTTTGTCTACTCAAATAAAGTAGATATTCGGATTTCCTATTGCATAGGCTTTAATTTTGGTGTAATTGTTTTTCTATCTTGTTCATTTATCTTTTCTTCATTTATGTGCCTTGGTTGTAAGTTGAAGCAAAGTTGATTTTTTTTTCCTCACCTCGCATAGAACACTTCTTTGTATAGGTAGGTTGCCATTCGAAGTACGGAGATAGATCCAATCATAGGGGTTAGCAGAGATGATTTGGGGTTTTCTTAGTGTGGTGTTGCGAGATCATTTCCTAGAATTTCTAGGTATAGTAGTCAATGAACTTTAGTATATAATTGCAACTACCATCATATGTTGACGTAAATGGATACATCTTGTATGAGTAGTGGTATGTGTTGATTTCGTAGTGGTATGGCATAGAATAAATATGATTTCATTGTATGGCGTAGCTTATCAACATGCTTATTGTATAGTTAAATAACATGTTTAATTGCGTAGCTTTGTATTGTGTTTAATGTATAACATTGCATTCATATGGAGTTATACAAACAAATGTGTTTTAAAAAGGCTTTTAATTGAAAAAGCATTTTAAATTAAAAGGAATTTCTTTGTACCAAACATGTGTTATGCATTGGTTTTTTTCCTTTCTTTTTGGGACTTATGGTATCTCCCTTATAAAATGTGTATAAAACAATGAGGCCTATAGCCTTACCATAAAAGTTGGGAAACCTGTAACGGAGATTATCTATTGATAATGTCACCAACAGGTGGTGGTCAATGAAGGCTCAGTCATATTACCTACTATTTGCAAATCATAGCAACTTTATAAAATGCTTAGAGATACTAGTCTCAATTTTATAGATGTTGGCATTGGCATAGTACGTTGGCATAGTCACGTGGTAGTGTTAGCGTGTATTGCATTCATGACCATTATTACATTCCATTTTTCTTATACAATGCATGGTTTTGTAGATATAGAGGCAAGTGCAAATTATCATTAAATGCCTAAGCTTTGGTTGTATATATTTTTTACATATTAGCAAGGATGTATTTTTTTTAGGCATAGACTTATATCATGATGTATTTTGATATACTCAATTATAACATACTATAATATAGTAATATAGCATTGGCGAATGTATAGATATATTCTTACCCTCATACTCGATGCAAAGAATATATGATAGTTTATATTTATTTAGCTTGTAGTATATGTATGTCTTATATCTTATTCATTTTTTATAAGCATTTAGCTTGTAGTATTATTGTAAATTGATAATTTACTTGTATTTGATGTTTATATTTTATTTATGGGGATTGGCGTTGTCCTTCTTCATTTCTTTTATTAGTGTTGTTTATACTTATTATTGCAGATATGATATATGTATATGATGTAGATGCAAATGTTGTAGTTATGTGTAGTATCATCCTACAATGGTGATTAGTTGCTTTGGCAAGATGGCGTATACTTGTTCTCGTTTCATTTTTTCTTTCATTTCTTTTATTTTTCTTTTCTTTTATTTTCTTTATGAGCTAACGTCCCTAAGTTCCTCGGGATTTGAGGAGTGACATATACACTATACATATACAATAAAATACTCTCCATACACAAATCGAACATAGTCCATTTGTTCACGTTTACATAGGAAAGGCGACTTGATTTACAAGAAAGAACAAAAAACATGAAAAATAAAACGAAAATGAAAGAAAAACAAAGGACCAAAACTAAACTACTATGTACAAAGAAGTACCTCGGGCATGATTACTAGTAAATTGGGTCAATGAGACCCATCTCAACCATAGGTTCGTAATGGTTATATAAATATGCCTTCAAAGGATAGTTATTTACTTTGAAAATTATGGCCTTACTTGGTTTCGGGTCGTAAATTTTGTAAGTACCATATGAACCAATGTCATGAATGATGTAGGGTTCAGTCCACCTCAATTTGAATTTTCCGGGGAATAAATGCAACCGAAAGTTGTAAAGGAGGATTTTGTCCCAAATTGCATAAGTCTGAGTTTTGAAATGCTTGTCATGCAAACTTTGGCCTTTTTGTATGCATCATTCCACAATTCTTCTAATTCAACGAGATCGAGTCTTCGGTTTTCCCCGGTCGCTTGCAATGATTTGTTAAACTGTCGAACTACCCAATACATTTGATCCTCAAGTTCCACTGGGAGGTGGCATGCCTTTCTATAAACTAGTCTATAGGGAAACATCCCCGAGATAGTTTTATATATGGTTTGATAGGCCCAAAGAGCATCAATCAAGTAGTCGGACCAATCTTCTCGGTTAGGGTTAACTGTCTTCTCAACTATCCCTTTTACTTTACGATTGGCCAATTCAACTTGGCCACTCATTTGTGGATGGTAAGCAATTCCTACTTTATGTACTACCCCATATTTCTTGACCAACACCTGAAAAGGGTGATTGCAAAAATACTTTCCGCTATTACTAACGATTACTCGTGGTGTACCAAATCGGGAAAAAATGTTCTCTTAGGATAGGTTCTTAGGGCCGTTTGGTAAGCTTACCAATACGTTAGCACCTATCGCAACTTTGGCAATAGGAATATACATCCTTAAACATTGTCGGCCAATAAAAACCACATTGTAAGATTTTAGCCGTAGTTTTCTTTGAGGAAAAATGACCTCCACATGCTTCACTATGACAAAATTTAATGACACTTAGGATTTCATGATCAAAAGGCAATGTCGTACCGTTTGATCGGAATAATATCTATAAAAGTATGGGTTGTTCCATAAAAAATATTGGGCCTTAGGAATTGCTTCCTGTCATTGGCCGACCAATTGGGAGGAATGGCTCCCGTGATAAGATAATTTTCTGAATTAGAAAACTAGTAGTGGTTTGAGTGCTTATAGCATAAAATTGCTCATCGGGGAAGTACTCGTTGATCAGAGAAGGGTCGTCATCTAAAGATTAGCTCGTTAGCCTAGGTAAGTGGTCGGCAACAATGTTCTTAACTCCTTTCTTGTTAAGGATTGCTAGATCAAATTTTTGCAAAAATAGGATCCAAAGAAAAAGCTGAGCTTTTGCCTACTTTTTCGAAAGAAGGTACTTTAGAGCAACATTATCTGTAAATACGGTTACGGGAGAACCAACGATGTAGGAGCAAAATTTGTCTAAAGTGAAGACAAACTCAAGTAGCTCCTTCTCAGTTGTGAGTCAAGTTAGGTATCATTCAAAGAACGACTGTCATAGTAAACTATGTGTGTCTTCTTGTCCTTTTTTTGCATTAAGGCCGCCCCTACCGCATAGTCACTAGCATTACACATAAGTTTGAATGGAAAAGATCAATCTGGAGGTTGTATAATAGGGGCACAAATCAATCTATACTATAATGTGTCAAAAATATTTTAGCATTCCGAAGTCCACTCAAAGTGAACATCCGAGGATAGAAGATGATACAATGGTTTAGCAATATTGCTAAATGAGCAAATGAAACCTAAGGAAAAAATCAGGGTGTCCAAGTAATGATCTCACTTCCTTGACCGAAGTAGGAGATGGTAGTTTTTCAATAAGCTCAATCTTATCTTTGTCGATCTTGATTCCCTTTGCTCAGATAATTTTCCAGAGAAAGATACCTTGTGTTACCATAAAGTGACACTTTTCCCAATTTAATACCAAATTAGTATCCTCACAACGTTGGATTATATAATATTTAGAAGTTACACCCTTTTAAAGTAAGCTGACTGTGGTTCTAATTTTAGACGTGGTAAGTCATTATGAGTGTTTTATTAAGAACAAGAAATACTGTATTAATGGCAGGTGACCCTCTTTGGCTTGTGACACCACTAAAGACTTGGAGAAATTGAAATAATCGTATGAACTTTAATAACGAGTAATTAATAGTACGATGAATAGTTTGACCTTTACGAACTATCAAGAAATGTATGGAAACCAAGAGGAGCACTCGACTGTAATAACCCTGATGAAAAGACATAGTGACTTCAGAAAGAGATTATGTGATGACGACCCTCTCTAGTTGAAATACAAAATACGATGACGAATAATATGACTATAAAAGGCGGATATAACCTGCAAACAATTACGTTTGGAGATTCAGAAGATAACTTATTCGGATGGACATTCTGACATAGATTGATAGATTGAAAGGTTGTACAAAATAGACTTAACTTGCTAATAAGTACGTGTAGAGTTTTAGACAGCAACCCTCGTACCGTCAACCAAGTCTGGTGATCTAATCAATACAAACTACAAACTAAACCTGAGATGGGAACTATGAAGAGCTAGATGAAGAAAATGGCTACACTCAAGTGAAGAATAATTTTGAAATATGAGGCGAAAGTTCAATAAAACTAGGATAAAATGATTAATGAATGATGAGACCTATCTTGGAAGATAGACTGATGCACCCTGACATGACCACAATGACTAAATAATGAGAATAATAAGTTAGAGGACAACCGAGACTCTAGTATATAACAGTCATAATAATATTAGTAAGTATTGTAAGATGCAGACTCAAGCATATGTAAGTAATATATATCAAGCACGATGCATTACGTTATGTGCATATGGATGCGATAAATCTTGATGTATAAAGGAAAGCAACAGTGGACTAAAATAAACAAATAAGATGGCGTAAGACATAACATATCGTAAAATTTACGAAGCATAAAGATGGTGTAAATGATGAATAATCTAAAGTACACGAAGGTGTAATGTGCGAATATCAAAGAGATATGAGAATATGACATTCGAAGGTGTGTCGTGAAGGTATGATAATACGAGTTGGGGAAACATGAGGTTGCATTTTGGGAATATGCGATGTTGCAAGAAAATATGGCTTTTTTGTGAAAATAAAATATAGAACATGCAGACCACTTTTCAAAATCTAAATTAAGGTGCACTCGGCACATTGTACCGGAGCGGGGGGCACACCCTTATTTAACCGCATAAGTCTTTTGCGAGACTTCGGACCCCTTTGGAAAATCTTTATGCATAAAGTCTCGGGGTATATTTCCCAAGTTGGTATTAAGTGTTTTTCCCAATACGTCATTCAGGACTAATATGTCTAAGTGAAATTAGTATGCGGATTAGATGTATGACGTATGATGCAATGTTATGATAAACGATGTGATGCGAAGTTCGGCATGACGATGAAAAATATGGCATAATACAGTTAGTAATGGAAAAACAAATAAAGAAATCAGTTTTCTGCTTTAAAGAGATACTTTTCTCAAATTATGTTAAGACATGTCCCCTTTTTTTTTTTTTACTAATGATATGAGTTTTGTTTTGAATCAATAAGCATGCTACCTTTAATTAGGAAATATCCTAACTGTTTGCTATGTATCTTGTTTGGAAATCTAACAGATAAGGGAATAGGTGTCCAGCTAGCCATCATTACACAACAACAGATGTAGCAAGAGAGATGAGTTAGAAGTTCTACGGAGGTAATAGTACGAAGAGTAGAGGCCTTGTTGGTCACCGTTGTATTTACTTTCTTTCGGCATCTTAGTAGTTATAAATTAAACATAAAATCTTCAAAACTTGTAGTTGTGGTAATGTTTTACATGTAGACTCATGTATTAGGTCATTCGGGATCTGGGGCATGTTAGGATGGTATCAGAGCTAACTAGGT
>MKEJ01070436.1:0-31291 GCA_001753735.1 Embelia ribes | reverse complement strand
TTTTTTTTTGATCTAAAAAATTTTTGATAAAAAAAAAAAAAAAAAAAAGGAAATGACACTAATTATCTAGGGCACTTGCAAAACTCCGACGAGATGTGGTCCTGAAATTAATGAAAGATAAAAACAAAAACGAAAATAGACCAAACATTCATAATTTTTCCAAGATTAATTCTTAGTTTCATTTTATTATAGTTAAAAGAATTGTTTGTCTAGAATGAGCAAATGCATGTCATTATAGTTAGACATCCTGTCACTATAATTACACTCACACTCCTTCAAATCAGTGCCTTTGATGCCTTTCTTCCTTTGCATAATTAAATTATATTATTTACTCTAAATAAGCATTAAGAGGGGGACCATTAATAGAAAAATAAAACATGGTAGTATTACATTGTCATTACAATTGAATTAAGCTTCTTTTGCTGATGAATGATCAAATTACTTACAACAAAAATCATATTCCTCACACCCTAATAAACAACAAATATTTATTTACATTTGTATAAAAGATCTTTCAAGTATAACAACTTTTAATTGATTTATAAAAACATAAATAGGAGGGACTGATACACACAGCGTTGTTACCCCAGCTTATAAAACAATGTGTTCCAAGGTTCGACCGTGTGACCGCCAAACACATATATACACAATACATACACATTTTCATGATCTGTTGGCTAGAATCAAATGAGGAAGAGGAAAACCTTTAGGGGCTAAAATCAAATGATTAGTTCACTGTGAGAGCCACCATCTTCCATCCTTATCCAAGTCTTGAGCGAAAAAGGGTCGGAAGTAATTTCCAGAGCCCGAGCCCCTCGAGGCCAGTTCCCATAACCACCGTAGCCCGTGTGCCTGGCGAAGCACAGCCACAGGTTCTTGTTGTAGGGGCAGCACCAGTCTAATCCATGGTTGTGACCAACAAAAATTGCCTGCCACAATGCATACATAGACACAAGAAATCACATTTAGAGGACAATTAGAAGGGCAATAGCTAGACACATGGTGTTTGTGCATCTGTGGGGTACGTAGAAAAGCACATTTTTCTTCTTTCTTTTCGCAAGGGATATACACTAGATGAGTAAGTTGCCGTAGATAGGAACGAATGGCATTTAAAAAAATCACGTTATGGACCCGATGTGATATCTTATTTTAGTTTTATTTAGTCGACTCTAAATTCTAGAGATTAAGGCTTGGATGATGACGACAATGATGGTTTGGAGCAAGAATTTAGAGGAGAAAGTTGGACTAAGAGGAAAATGACGTTTCTTTCGGGGCACATGCGAAAATGATTGCCTGCAAGATTTTCCTTTTTTGGCAGTTTCTTTCCTTTTTTTTTTTTTTTACCAAAAAAAAAACGTATACCCTATATAACGTGAGGGAAGGGTACATGAATTGGGAAAGTAAAAGATAAAATCGCATCAAAGGTAAATATTTAAAATTCTACGGGCAGGTTAAGAGATTAGGAGAACATGAACGGTTAATCTTCATGAGAAACGGGAAACAAAAATAATATCCAGACCTTGTTCTATAGATGATCCGGATGGGTCACATATTTACAGCCATACACTAATAGCCAATGGTGACATATTTACAGCCTTACACTCAGCTAGCAAAAATAATAACCATTCTTAATACTTAAACAGGTTCCGGAAGGGTCACATATTTACAACCTTACACTCGCTAGCAAAGAAATGGCTTTCAGAATTTAAATCTAGATAGTTACAAAATTATAAGTTTGGCTACATGAGAATGAGATTTAAGTAGCAAGACTAATAGCCAATGGTGACCATTTTTGACAGTATCTATATTTGAAAAGAAAAACAGAAGCTCTTGAAAAATAAACAATACCAAACAGACCCTCAGTTTAGAACTCTTAAGAAAGGCTATATATAATATTTTCTATATCTATACAAAATGTGTTCTCACCTTGACAGATGGCCTTTTCTCAAGGAGTTTCATTATGCCCATTTCGGCTTCTTGAGAAGCAACCTTCTCCTTGTTGATGGAACCCACACAAGACGAAAACAACATGAACATCGGAGCCACCTTCTTATAAGCATCACTTGGTATATGCCAGAAGATTATCTCAGGCACCCTACAGAATAAAACTCCATTTGATTCCTAAAACTGGTGAAATTGAAATTCAAAATCTTGATATTGACAATTTCTACGATTATAATAAGACCAATAGAGGTAATCATAGCACTCAAATCATATAGTTTCTTGTTTTTCCAGGATAAGTGAATCAAAAGATTTCCAACATATCAGAAAGGCCATCGGAAAAAACAAAAGAAAAAAACACAGTTAACTAATGAGCTATCATATCACCTGAAAGCTTAAGATGTTAGGAAGAGATAATTTATTATGTAGTTTATTTAACATGCCCCTCGCTTGTGGCACATTTTGAGCCAAACAAGCGTAATGCAATTTTTTCATTGGGTTATGGTGAGACTTGAACACAGGGGCCCTGCCAATTCTATTACCATTTTAACTGATGTTTTATAATCTCACCAAAAAGTTTAAGTTGTTAGAAAGCGCTGCATATTAAATTTCTTATCTTCAACAGACTTCTAACGATATATCTAGCAATGGCAGACATAAGGTTTCAGCTGGCTGTTGTTCTGAAATGGTACTTTCTGCTTCTGCAATGAGAAAAAACACCGGACAAGGTATTTGGTTAATCCGTCTACAATACAGTTTTGCTGAAAAATTCTTGCAAGTACCTCAATTTTAAGAACCAACAGATAGTAGTTTTCCGAGGTTTCAGAAATTGATTATTATGAGCAAAAGACGAGAATTAAAATTCTTTCAAAAGTTTACAGTCATCTGCTGAAATTTATTAAACAAAAGCTAAAATGAAAGTCAAACATCCCTAAGCCAACTGCAAAACTGCTTTCTGTATAAACCATTTTCTTAACAACCTGGGATAATTCAAAAATTAGAGGCCTCTTGTTGGATTTATGGTAAGCTGAAATTTAGGCCAACAACTGCAATTGAGATTTTTTTACCACCTGGAATCAGGGTTAAGCTCTTGAGATTTATGATTAAACCAATCCGCTTGGGCTTTAGATATGACTTCTGGGTATGATCCACCACCAGAATCGAAGAAGTACATGAAAGCCACAGGTGATTGAGGATCATTTGGTGAAGAAAGTTGAAGAATGTAATTAGATACGCTAGGCCAAAGCTCTTTAGGGCCAATTCTCGAGTATGATAACCTGTTCTTCTCCATCTCACTTCTCATCAGCTCCAAACGGGATGTGCCTTTGAAGCTGCAATCTTTTTCACCTACACTTCATTGGAAAACAATAGAAAACAAATAAAGTACCAAACTTATGAAATGTACTAGATTCTTTCTTTTGTAAAAACTTACTTGTAGACAAGATTCATGGCATTTAACCAAAAAAGTACCAAGCAAATTACCAGTAGTCAACATTTCGCTCATAAGAAAAATCTAAGACAGAGAAAAAATAATTCACAAACAAAAAACACTTGAATCAATTCAGGAAACAAAATTGTTTTGTTACCACTTCTTTAGGCGTGCAATGCAGTGCTGCCACATCATTTTTTCTGTTTTATGTAGCAGTTTTTATTTGAGTAGGATTAACCGATAGAATATAATGTAACTATATATGCCACATTTTCAATTATGAATTCACCTGAGTAAGACACGTTGGCTGAAGGGCAAGAAAGTTGTGGAATCCCTGATCCCGAAAACCAGTCCATTGGCCAGACAAACAGTGCATCATCATGGTTTCCAAAAACACTCGCCCACGGTATTCCCCTGGATCTTGTCGGAGAGGTTGCTTGATCCCAATACAAGCTTGCATTTGCAATAGGTATGTTATTAGCCGTGAGGACATCCCCGAGATATATTACAAAATCTGTCACACTATCGAGGTTCATTACAAATTTAAAATATAAATTATAGCATGAATCAAGTGAACACAAGGGAGCCTAACTACAATATCGTTTCCCATGGGCTTTACTTTAGTTCATTGGTGTCAAATGGAAAGATGATAAGTATATATTTTCGGAAGCATTCAACTAAAGCAATTAGTGGCAAAAGAATGGAACAATAATTTGTATACTGTTGTCATTAAGTAATAGTTACAAATTACGGAAGCAATAAGCAAATGTCATTTGTAAATATAGCAACAAAATCGTTTCTTTAAACACATGGATGTGGCAAAACTCCACATCAAAAGTGCTTAAGAACGATACAAAAACTTCACTGACCATCATTTATTCACTAAGAGAATCAAGCTTGAAAAATAAAATAAGGCTCATTTGCCAAATGAGATAATCTTTAAGATTCACTGAACTACTCAACTACCTAAAGAACGCTCTTTTCCACTACCTCGGGGATCTAAAGCATGACTACAGAAGCATATATGATAACATAAAGCAGGTAAGCCAATACCTAGACTATTGAAAATTTAGCAAGCAGGTCCTGTATCAGGCTGAGGCCATTGTTGCGAAGCGTGTATCTAAGCCACTCGGCTAGTATACTAGATATATCACATATGAAGATGTATTATGTAATCGTGTGTACAAACAATAATCAATAGCATTCCTTGATTGTATATGATTTCTATCTTTGTACGGTCCCCAACCTCTTTTCCAAAGTTTTAGTGAAGTGTTTGAACACGCATCAAACATGTATTATCTGCATTTACCTTTGCCAAGCAAGTAGATAAACCATAGGATGCACTTAGTACAGCAAATTGTAGAAAGTATACTCTTAACAGTTCAACAAACTAAGCTTCGAGCTTATAGTCTAGCATGAATTTGGACCAATTTCTACTCTGAAGATAGGCTTCTCTACCTAAAAACGCTACGATATGGTGAATAAAATTAGCTTTCTTCTCAACTTCAAAAAAAGCCACCTTTTCCAATCTAGAAAGTATTACTCTGTCAGAAAACGATAAATTTTAAAACTTTCACCATTCTTTTAAGTCATCAATTCCTTTCTCCTACTAATCCTTTGGAATATAATAAATTGATTACCTCAGGAATTCCTTATTTTTAAAACAACTGCCAACAAACTATAGTCAACTCCTTAACCAAAACAATGCCTTGACAAAACTCAAACAAGCAAGCTCACATATTTGCTAAAATCATGTTAAGGATAACACATATTATTGTATAATCAGTATCTCCCTAACAGCTTAATCTTTTAGGTAAAATGGTAACCATGGGCGGAACCAGGAAATGCAATAAAATTAATAAAAAAAAAATTAAGAAGTGTTGAAACTACATATCAAAAAATTATTCTAAATTTACATATAAAAAATTTAATGCTAAAAAGTTTAACACTTTCTAATTAAGGGGTGCTACTAGCAAACCTTTGGTTCTATGGGAATCAACTATTAACGCTACCCAGTTAAAAATGAACAATTTCTACTGGTTCTACTAAAACAATATGCCACAAGACATGATGATAATAAAAAATAATAATTTTGTTTGTATTGTAGCTCAAGATTTAAGCTTTCCAACATTTTTACACAGTAATTAACAAATGGCACCTGGGTTTTCGTTATCGAGCACAGTGGACATGACCCTGATCGAGTTCAGGTCCTGTTGTGGTCCCCACTGGGTCCATGCGTCCTCTCCGAAGTGCAAGTCGGCGAAAAGAACGATCTTGAAGGGTGCACCCGGAGGTAACCGGAGATATTTATCCGGCGAGGTCCGGAGGTTAAGGGAGAGAGTAAGGCTAGAGAGGAGAGAAAGAGTGACGAGGGGCAGAATTGGAGAGATATTTGTGAGTTTTGCCATTGCCACAGAGAGAGAGAGAGAGAGAGAGAGAGAGAGAGATGGTTGAGCTCCGGTTGGGTTGAGTGAGAGAATTTGGAGCATTTGTTGGGGATATTCCACTATTAGAGCATTCCTCAAGTTCCCATTTTGTAAAATTTATTAAAAAAATTTAAAATAGTTATATAATATATGATAAAATATAAAAATAAATTTTTTTCAATCTTAAGTCTTATATAGTGTTTCATATATTAGTAATATACGTGCCAAAAATTTGTAAAAAAAAAATTATATGAAATTATATTATGTGGTTAACAATTGATCACGTTAACACACACCCTTTTTCCCAATAAAATAGAACAATATAGAAAAATGTTAACCACACAATATAATTCGGTACAAATTTTCTTTAGGTATATAATTACTCATTATTCAGATATATACATGTAGTTATATTAGAATACTGACATGTTAATTATATTAGTCATATATATGTAAAAATAGTTATTTATTATATAAATCCAGAAGTCCTAGGAGACAAAACCATTAGCACTTCAAAATTGTGGTGGAATTTTCTCAAATTCTCTTACACCTTCGGCAAATATTTAATGTAAAAATAAATAAATAAACATGCTTTGAAAATAAAAGTATATCATTAAAATAACTAGACTACCGACCTAAAATTAGAAGTTACCCCAAGGGGAGGTAGAGTAGGGTATGCTTTGTCTCTTTTTATTATTACTAGAAAATATGGCCGCTTTGAAGGTTGATTTAAAAAAAAATTATTTAATAAAAATATTATATATTAACATAAAAGTTGAAATTAAAAAATTATTTTAAATATTTTTTATGAAAAATAAAAATATTATAAATATCACTGAATAGATCAACATAAATAATTGACTATGTAATAAATCAACATGTGCATTTTAACATCATATTATACTTTTCAATTATTATATATGGGATAGAATCATTGGACAAATCATTTCACAAATAATTTTACAATATTTTTAAATCATTAGATCTAATTTGATCCTACGGCTCTGATAAATCCCAAATTATCTTTGTTTCTCTCTCTCTCTCTCTAACTCACTCTCTCTTTGCATCTCTCTTTTTCAATTATATTTTTATGTTTTGTACTTGTGCAATATATTCAATTTTTTATGTGGCTATATAAATCAATTGATACTCTCCCAATTATATATGCATGAATTTATATAAAACTAATAGTTAAATTATATAATAGCTAAAGTGTTTAAAATAATATATTATGAATGAGATTATTATTAAATAAGTATTGAATATAATTCGTATTATTATAATCTATTTAAATCTATCTTTTACTAATTTAATAATCACTAAGTTAAATAGCATTATTATCTTTTAAAAATACGATTCATATTATTGTAATCTATTTAAATCTATATTTTGTTAATTTGATCATCATCAATTTAATTATTTAAAGATATAATACTATCTCTTCATAGAAAAATGGACAAATTAAAATTAATTAAATTACAATTTTAGACATAATGGTTATTACTAAAATTAATAGTTGAATTATATAATAGCTAACGTGTCTAATATAATATACTATGGTGAGATTATTATTAAACAAGTATTAAATATAATTCGTATTATTATAATTTATTTAAATATCTTTTATGAATTTAATAATCATTAATTTAAATATAACAGTATTATCTTTTAAAAACATGATCTATATTATTATAATATATTTGAATCTATCTTTTGTTAATTTGATAATTATCAATTTAAAAATTTAAAGATAAAATATTATATCTTAGTAAAAAATATGCAAATTAAGATTAATTAAATTATAATTTTGGACATGATAGTTATTGCAATAAAATTATAAGGTGAAGATCATTATTAAAACGAAAAATGTATAAAACACCTTATGAAATTTATACTTTTTAAGAGTAGTTTGATATTTTTATTTATTTTTTAATTGAAAGAGGCTGCATTTGAAATAGCTTTAGTATTTATAGAGTTCAAAAGATGATTCTGCTTTTCTAAATACACAGGTTCTATGTAATCTGATACATGGATAACTATATTTGTATATATAATATGAAAATATATGTACAATCTGGATAAGGCCAAACTGATACCATCACACTTTTATATTAACAAAAATACAACTCAAAATTTCCAATCACACAGCAACCACGCATTATGCAGGTACAAAGCAGACAACTAACTTCCTATAGAATCAATAATAATAGCACAAATTTAATTATATTAGAAATTTACATACACTTATTTTTTTTCCTTTGCAATATATAAAAATAACTGTAATTTCATGATAAATTACTTTAAATTAAGGACAAATTATTACTAATATTTATTTAATTTAAAAATAAATTTATAATAAAAATTTTAATTAATATTAATTTATTCTTAAAACATAATAATTTTGTAAAAATAAATTTACGTACCAATTTGATGACTTACACGACCGTATCAGCCTCCACGTGGCACTCCTAATCAGATCAGGAAACATACAACCACCTGCATAATTATGTCCTTTCCCCTTTCGTGATCTCTCCATTAAAACCCTTCAAATTTTCCTTAAAGCATCGCTTATATAAATCACAAAACAAACCCTTTTAATCCCTTTCTGAACAGAATTTCTACACCCACCTTCGAATTTCTCTTCAAACCCCTGTTTTTTGTCCCCAATATTTGAGACCCATTTATCCATTTCGCTCGGTTTCTGGTTTTGATCACAGATTATTTGTGGGTTTTGGTCGGATTGAAAAACCCATATTTTATTTTTCTAGTTTTGTGGTCGGATTTTATTTAAATGGTTGCTTTGGGGACTGAGTTTTTGAGCAATTGATGATAATGGATAGTTGGAGAAGACAGAGGAGCGAGAATCACAATCAGGAAGGTTCAAGGATGAGGTGTCATAGAAGCAAGCCGCCTTTAGGTATGTGTAATCGTGTCTCTATTTTTTCTTTCCTTTTTTTTTTCCCTTGTCTAATTATATAATTTGTTTGTACTAAAAAAATTATATTATTTGTTTGTTTAGTTTTATTGATTAAATGTGTTTCAGGATGGGCTTTAGGTCGGATAAAGTGTGTTCTATTTCTTATTTGTGATGGATATGTTTTTTGTTACAGATTTAGCCATTTAGGGTTTATCAAATTGCAATTTTAGTTGTGTTATTAGGCATATACAACTAGTTTGTGAAGCAACTTAATATCTGGAAACTGCTGGTTGTGGCTCTTATGATTATTTTTTTCCTTTCTTTTCTAACTTGATGATCTAAATTCTAGTATATATGTATTACACACCACTATTTTCTGTTTTAGTATAAGATAAGATCTGGTTCTTTTCGTAATAAGATACTACGTTCGCTGTGGGTCGAAGTGAGAGGAAGAATTTTCCGTTTTAGTGTTATATATATATTTGTTGATTATAACGTCCGTTTCCGGAAGGTGGAGATTTTCTTTTATATTTTTATATATATCTTTGATTTGGATAATGTAATTAGGATAAAGATCTGAGCCCATGTATGAATGATAGGAACCTTGGATACTCCTAATGCTTATGTGGCTTAATTCTATTGTTGGTTTGGTGAGTTTGAATTTCCACAAAACGTCGGAGTGATAGCCAATGTAAGATGTACGGGAATCTAGGGAGAAACGAAATTCAATAACCCTTATAGACGATTGGAAAACGACAAATACATGACAATGTAAATGATATGCAAGAAGTTAATTTTCCGGACCCTCCAAATTTCTTCCCCTTCCAAACATGGACGGTCTTGATTCATGCTTGTTCGTTGTCCCAGCCTATATATTTTACTTAAAACGAATATATGATATAATTATCCAACTTATAAATCTTTTCCTGGTATAAGCGACCCCTTGGTCTATCCCATGTATCCAGAGTAATCTTGTAAACTATTCTGCGAATTTTTTTAGCCTACTTCTCTTTTCTAGTCAATATTGGTTTTAGCAACGTGTTGAACACAGTTAGAAACAACAAAAAACAAGAGGATAGATCTGGTATGCTGGAACTTTCGTTAAAGCTCTTACTTATACTGACGATGATTATGAACTTGAATGTAAAGAAGTTTTTGCTTTTTCATATTTACTCGTGAATGCAAAAGCTACAGACATTTGTGAATTTTTTTACCCATTGCAGTTTCCATTTTTAATTGCAAATGAACTGCAGTATGTACCTTTTCGAACCCATATTAAAGGTTTCTTACATCTTCAATGCTGGTTTTAGTTTTTGTTGCCTTTAATATCGTTCTTGAGTTTCAGTAGTCTCCATGTAATTGTCCTTGTAGGATTTGTTTCTCAATTAATCTTTGTTCAATATAATTTTTTTTTTCTTTCCGGATTTGTTTATCGATTGTGTTTTTCTTTTGTCGGATTGTTTCTGTGCATTTTTGCCCATTTTTGCAATTTTTTTTTTTTTTTTGCCATATAATACTGATGATACTTTATAAATGAGGTCCATATATATTTTTTGTATATCTAACCTTGGGTGTTTTTCATTTAGGTAACTGGCAATCAACTGTACCGTCATGGGAAAAGAAGTTTTGCTGGGAAGTCGGTGCGGTCCCATGGGGGAAGCTTCTAGAAACCAAGAAGTTCATCAGTTCGTACGACTTCATGTTGGAATGGGACAGTTCAGCGGCTGAAGAGGCCTTTGACAATGCCAAGGCTCGTTACTGGGCCGGGCTCAACAGGCTGCCGTGCAACATACCCTTGCCTGACATAAACACTCACATCGACAACGTGGATTGGAATTTTCATATCGACCCTGAGCTTATATTAGACCTCGACCGCGATTTCGTGGAATCAGATGATTCGAATAAAGGAGAGAGAGTTTTGATCTTCGACGAGCCGTACGCTGAAAGCCAAGGGCTTACGGATAATGGATGGGGCAACGGCGAAGATGGTTTCAAGGTGCTTACTGATACGGACTTGGAGAAAATAAAGGAAGAGAGTCAACACATTTATGCTGACGTGGCGGTTGAAGGAGCCGACCACGGAGGGGCGTGGGATGTTGAGGATCAGTGGGGGAGTAAAGTTCAAGAAAATAGCAATGGAGGGAAAAGCGGGTGGAATCACGAGTCGAGATGGAATAAATGGGAGAGTAAAGTAAATAATTTTGGTAGTAATTGGGAAGATAATAGTTATAATTGTAATTACGGAAAAAGCAATGGTTGGCCTATGTCAAGGTACAAGCCGATGAGGTTTCATGGCGGCGAGAGTAGAGTTCATGACGGTGGTTATAATGGTAACAATAGGAATATGTCGAGGTACAAAACGACAAGGTTTTGTGGCGATGGTCAAGTGAATAATCAATGGGTGAGTAAAAATCGGAATGATAGGAATGAAAATTTTGTTCATGATCATCAACCGTGTCGTCCGATTAATCATCATGGGCCGGCTAAACAAGGGAACCAATGGGGTTGGGAGTAATTGTTTCGATATATGAATTAAAATTATGGTAAAGTTTTGAGATCTCAAATTCAGAGTATAATGTTTCGGGTCTATCAAAGAATGGTATATGTTACCGAAGATTTGAAATATGCGATGGAATGTAACATATTTGCTAGTTTTGTTAGAAAGGATGGATTTTCGATTGTGAGATTTAGGAACATGTTTTGTTATTTGTTTCAAGTCCCTTGCGTACCTAGCTTGTACCAGTAAGTTTGATTGTATTTTTGTGCCATTTGATGGTTGTTTCGGATATGAAAATTTTCGTAAATGATTATGTCGAGCCATTACCTAATTGTTCGGCCTCGGGATGAAGCCAAGCAACGACGATTCTAGTTGTTTTTAATATTATCTTTTTCGTAAATTGTTGCGGTCCGGCCATTGCCTAATCGTCTGAGACTCCGATCTCAGGCTATTGTTAATAGCAAATTGTTCCAATTCTTCAAAAAGTTCTCATTGGTCAACATAATTTAGATTAGAAGAATCTTTTTTTAATTAAAATTTTGAATAATAGCCACTCTTTCTAATCTTAATCATTGGTTAAAAATAATTGGTTTAATGAAAAATGTGCCATGTCAGTATCTTTTTTGTATTTTTAGAAAAAATTTCAGAAATGTCACAATAGATTTTTTTAATAAGAAAAGCTATTATTCACAATTTCTATGTTTAAAAAATAAAATTTTCCATTAAATCTTTAAAATCTTTGTTAAGATTAGAAAAGATATTTTCAATATTTTATTAATATATATACAATTGTTAATAATAATTTAAACAAATTTTATAGAAAGGCCGGTGTGAACAATTTCTAAAATGCTAATTTTTAATAGAAAAAATAATTTTATAGAGTGAATTGTAGAAATTAAATAAAAAAGACAATGCTCTTAAAATGAATTGACACCCTCCGTTTATATTGGGCCCAATTTGATAAGCACATAGCTTTAAACAAAAGCTTAAAAAATAAATTTCAAGTTTTTAATAACAAATAATAGCGATAATTCTCCTGAAATTATGAAAGGACCATTATTTTATAGATATACAAAATAAGAAATTAATACCAGTATTTGTGTCCGGCAAGGAAGAAAGTATTAAGAATATTTATAACAATTTTTCTAAATGATACATTTATTCCGTTTGATATTTCAAATGAAAATTTTTTGCATGAGAATTATGCCACAACTGTATTTTTATTTTTCTGTACTTCTATAAATCTCAGAAGAAATGCTACAATAACGTTATGAATAGATAAATATTAAAACTATTTACTAAAGTTAGAATTTCTGAATTAATATTAATTTTTGCATATTATGCATTATATATAAATATATTTAAAATATTTAATCATTTTACTTTTATGAGTAATCTGTTCATCATTCGCTCAATCCTCCATTAAATTTTTGGATTGAAATTTAATTAAAATTAAAATTATCACTCTTTCCTACTGTCAAGTGATATATAGAAAATTCTTATATAAAAAATTCTCATGTTATCTTGTATACAAAGCAACTGCTGCCCCTAATTGTGAAGATGCATCAACATTATGTTATACCAGAAATACCCTTTTTTATTCAATAAATTTCTTATCAGGACAATTTTATTCAACGTCTATTTGGTTATATATAGGGTCAAAAAAGAAAATTTAGTTTCACAAAAACTTCCCACATTTCCAATTTATATATAGTATACGCCACCGATGCAAAACTTTAATTCCCTTGTTCGGTTTCGGTACAGTAATTGTACCATTTAGGAAATTAATCTTACCACACACACGTTGTAATTATATTTATAATATTTTTGTGATATTTGTTCAATATGATATAATATGATATTTTTATTAATAAAATAATTAAATTATAATATATTATAAAAATTTGTAATATATTGTATATGGTGATATATTGATGAAGGTTTTACCCTCTTGGGGCGTCCTCACCATGTATCAATCAACTCCTCTAAATTTAATATCCAATATGCTTATTTTCTATATTAGAGAGTTATAGATAGGATTTAGTCCCACCAATTTCTCTATATAATAAAATAATTTTTTTTTAAAATAATATATATTATATTAATTAAGTCTTGTACATTATTTTGTAGTACGTCATTTCTCTCTATTTTCAACTCCCATTGCCATTCTCATGCTGATTCTAGCTCTCTATTTCGCTATTCGTCGGTCTTCCTCTTCCTCTCTCATCTCCAACATTCGTTTGTGGCTTTATCTCCTTTCTTAATCTAAGTCGTCCGTCCTTTTATCATTATCAATAGCACTAATAATCTCTTCCACCGATTGTTTCCAACAGGTTAAACTTATATATGTATATATATATATATACATGCACAAAAGATTAAATAATTACATTTTAGATAGATTGAAATTAATAATTCTCCCATTGTTCAAAAGGATAAGCTATATCTCCATACCCTATTTTAAAAACTTTGAATAGTTATAACTAAATATAGTAGGCTTGGTTTTTGTATTTTCCCCTAAATTTTAGGGGAAGTGAGCTATGTAGAGATTTTGGTGGAAATGGCCTTATTCCTCCCATCTCTCCCTCTCTACCCTACAGCCGCAGTACGAAACTAAGCCTCGATTTGCTGTTCTTCGCCCGCTCCCCTTTTAGGCGGGTCTCTCTCTCTCCCTCTCTTTCCCCAAAGGCTAGGTATGATCCTCGATATCTCTGCATCAGTGTTTTTTTTTTCTTTTTTTGATTTCGGTTATAACACAATATAATTGGGTTTGGTTGATGTCGAGAATGCGTTATACTCGCAGGTTGTATGTACATAATCTTTTAATTTCGGATTCATGTGTTGCATTGCTAGTTTTCAAAAATAGTATCTTTTCTCACTGTTTGTTTAACTAGTTTACTGCTCCTCATATATGGGTTCTTGATTTTGACCATAAATGAACTTGTCTCGGGCTTTGAATCATGTCTTTGTAATTAAGATTCAATTTTATTGGAGACCCTATTTTCGAATCGGCTGATTATTGCTGTGGAAATTCAGAATTTTTAGGTTATTTTGTGTTTTCCTCCTTGAGATTTGTGGGGTTTAGTTCGTATTGATAGGTGTAGTGTTGCTAGGTTTCAAAAATAGTTTCTTTTTTCAAGTTATTTTGAGCTAGTTTGGCATGGCTAGTTAGTTGAAATTTTCTTTTTCCAAAAAAAAAACAAGAAGAAGAAGAATTGGGATTTTTGGGCTTAACTAGTTTTTCATGCTTTCTTTTTATTTGGTCAGGTTATGGAAGTAGATAAGTAAAACTCAACTTTGTCTTTGAACGCTGGATCAGTTTCTGAATGTTTCAGTGTCTCAAAATTACAATACTACTCGTGTATTATATATGTGTATATATGTGTGTGTAATCTTTATAAGCAATTTACATTCTCGAGGGAAAAAGGTTCAGCAGATGATTGTATTCTTCATTTGAGAAAAGCTTATTGTGAAAAATGTTGAATCACTGTGTAAATAGTGCTGTATTGCATAAAATTAGTCAGTATTTCCATTTTTCCCATTTTTACTTTGTCAGGCATCATGGAGGTTGATGAGGAAAATCCTGCTTCAAGTTCAAGTGCGGAACCTCTTGCATCGGTTTCTGAAGATCAGATTATGGTGTCAGCAATCGATCCTATTCCTACTCAACCAGTACCACCTGTTAATCCACCAATCATTGCACCTCTTGCAGTACCAACCATTGCTCCTATACCAACAATTCCTCGTCCATTGGCTCCTATCCCTCCCCGTCCTCCTGTACTCAAGCCACCTCAGCCTCACGACGGCGAGACCAAACCCTCAGAGTCAGACTCTGACGATGAAGATGCAGACCCGGCCCAGGTTCCTGCAGAGTACGAGGTGTCAGAACATAGTCGACAGATCAGAGAGAGGCAGGAGAAGGCGATGCAAGAGCTACTTATGAAACGTCGTGCCGCAGCTCTCGCGGTCCCCACCAATGACATGGCGGTGCGGGCCCGTCTCCGCCGGCTTGGGGAGCCAATTACATTTTTTGGAGAGAGAGAGATGGAAAGGCGCGACCGCCTTAGGATGTTGATGGCGAAGCTGGATTCAGAAGGGCAGTTGGAGAAGCTCATGAAAGCTCATGAGGACGAGGAGGCTTCTGTTTCTGCTCCAAAAGAGGAAGACGATGAGCAGATACAATACCCTTTCTATACCGAAGGGCCAAAAGCACTTTTACAGGCTCGAGTGGAGATTGCCAAGTATTCTATGGGTAGAGCGGCTTTAAGGCTTGAGCGTGCGAGAAGGAAAAGGGATGATCCTGATGAAGATTTGGACTCAGAGATAGATTGGGCTTTGAAGCAAGCTGGGAGCTTAGCCATGGATTGCAGTGAGATGGGTGATGATAGACCGCTTTCGGGATGCTCTCTTTCGCATGATGGAAAGATGCTTGCCACTTGGTACTCTCTTCTTTCGTTACCTTTTATGTAATACGTTGCATATTATTTATCAAGGGATAACTAGATCAGATTGTGACGTAATAATTAAATTTAATTTGATAGAAAATGGTTATCGATCTAGTTTCGTGCATTAGTTGGGTGAGGTTTTATGCATCTCTTGGTGGGTTTACAAAATTTTAGTCATTGTTATATACAAATTGAGATTTACTATGTTAAGAAATTTACATTATGATTTCCAACTAAGACATCACTCTCAACACTCTCAGGGTGTTCTTTCACATAACGCAGCAATGCTTGCCACTTTGCAAGACAAACTCTTTATATATAATTCATCGAAGGATCATTGGATCAGCGTATGCAGTACTTAAAAGTTATATCTGTAAATTTGGTTTTCCATTCATGCATTAGTTAGGTGAGGGTTTATGAATTTGTTTGATACATTTTCTTTTTCTTTTGGCAAGAATAATTACCTTTGGAAGAGTGTTTTTGTGAAAACATTTTTTCAATTATTTCTGTTTATGTAGCCATAGATGTTGCTATATAAGAAAGTGAGATTTAAATATGTGAAACAATGAACACTGGTGTCCAACTGGACTGTTACTCCTGTAGTGCTTTAAGTGGAGTAGCTACAGTGTAGAGCATCCTCAAGTAACATACTTTTTTACTTTAAAAGGTCACATTGAATGAGCAACTGATTCAGTGCTAAGAGTTAATTTGTTTGGAAATGATTATTGATCTATTAATGTGCCAATTAGGTGCTGCTTTATGAATTTCTTTTTTTTTTTCTTAAAATTATTTTATAAGTATCAAATTAAGTCGTGGATCTTGTTGCATAAGAAGCTTATATTTTACTATGTGAAGCAATTAACATAGACTTTTTCGCTTTTAAGTTCTTATTTTCTAATTGTGCTTTTCTTTTCCTTTTCCATAGTGCTTTAAGTGGAGTTGCTAAACTATGGAACATGCCCAGTGTGACAAAGATTTCTACTCTAAAAGGTCATACAGAACGATTAACTGATGTGGCATTCTCTCCGTCGGATGAGCACATAGCTACTGCCTCTGCTGACTGTACCGCAAAGCTGTGGAAGACTGACGGGTCCCTCGTGAAGACATTTGAGGGCCACCTGGACCGCCTCGCTCGTATTGCTTTCCATCCTATGGGTAAGTACTTGGGCACGACAAGCTTTGACAAAACTTGGAGATTATGGGATATGTATACGGGTGAGGAGTTGGTTCTACAAGAAGGCCACAGTAGGAGTGTGTATGGAATAGCTTTTCACAAAGATGGATCTTTAGCTGCATCTTGTGGTCTGGATGCTGTTGCTCGTGTGTGGGACCTACGAACTGGAAGAAGCATTCTCGCCTTTGAAGGACATGTTAAGCCGGTGAGATGATTTTCCTTCCTGTAAATCTTGTGTGGTGGCTGCTGAATTTTTCCTTTTTCTTTGGGGTAAAGATTTGCTTATAGTTTTCTGTTTTCAAAAACCCACAATTTGTATGAATTGCAGTTTTTGTTTTTAATTGTAGAGTCCAAATCAACTTGAAAGCAAGCTTTGAAACTATGTCTTGGTTGTTTTCACGGTTTTAGAGAGCCATGTTAACATCCAAACTCCGATCTCTATTCCTCAGTTTTTGAGCCCTCTCCCTTTCTCTCTTTATATATAGAGAGAGAACCGAGATAACATACGGATCTCTATTACTTTTTCTAAACAACCCCAGAAAAATAAAACATTGCTACCGCAAATTTCATGATTATTAATTTCAAAAATTTTTGGGGCCATTGTGTTTGTGTTCTAATCTTTAATTTAGCTGTCAGAATTTCTAAGGGTTTTTCTAAGCACCCCAGATTTAGGAACCTTCAAAAAGTTATTTTAGTTGTCATCAAATGCCATTTCAGCACGAAATGCAAACAAAACGTAAACTTTACGTTTTTGTCTTTCAGATTCTTGGTATCAGCTTTTCTCCCAATGGTTATCATTTAGCCACTGGCGGAGAAGATAACACTTGCCGCATATGGGACTTGAGGAAAAGAAAATCCTTGTACATTATACCTGCACACTCAAACCTTATTTCGCAAGTCAGGTTTGAGCCTCAAGAGGGATACTTCTTGGTTACTGGTTCCTATGATACGACTGCTAAGGTAATCTCTTGCTTTTTGGTTCTCGTGATTTGTTTTCTATAAGAAGGATTCTTACATGTATACTCGTTACTAAATTCTTTGTTTTTCTGTATCAGGTTTGGTCATCGAGGGATTTTAAGCCTGTCAAGACATTATCCGGGCACGAGGGGAAAGTTACATCACTAGATGTAGCAGGAGGTGAGTTTCTTAGGCTAAAAAAAGTTTCAATTTCATCCCTTTCTCACTAGTTATTCTGAAATTTTGAATCCTCTTCTTCCATACTAGAAGCATGTGACGCTATTCTACAATCAATAGTGTTTGAACGTGTTATGCTGGTATTCGCAACTGTTGCGTTGACAGTAGCTTTTCTTATATAAACTACTTGTATTGGGGCTTGATCATTTCTATTTATCGAAGAAAATGTAATGTAAGGGATAATATCTTGTGTCCAGTAGATTTGACTCGGTTTTTGAACCGAGCTTCATTGCTTCTGTCATGCAAATGTGGATAGAAATTTAATTTTTTTTCCTTATCTTTTGGCAGATGGACAATTTATAGCTACTGTTTCACATGATCGGAGCATCAAATTATGGTCACCCAGGAACACTGATGATGTAAAGGGCATGGAGATCGGCTAAGTTACTTCCAGACAGCATCTCCACGGGATCAAATTGGAGATCAAATATATGTAATGTGGCTTTTGTGTTGTGTGATTGAGCCAAAAAACATTGAGTAGCTTACAGCTGGGATCTCGACTGTGACTCGTTATTAAAAGTTTGAACTGGTTTGACTGATCTCAGAGTCGTAATGGTTAGTTATACACATTTGCAATAGTTTTGTTGGATATACAATTTTCTACTTTCTACTTTCTACTGCAATTGATGCGGTAACTATGGAAGAGTGCAGTTTAGTTTTGTTTCTTTCTTCCTTCCTTCCTTCCTTTTTTTTTTTTTCTTTTACATCACTTTGATTATTCACCCATAATAGATTTTGTTCGACTCAAATTTCTGATGGTTTAAGGTTGTGAACTCCATAATAGTTCCTTCAGAGTCCACTTCCGCTACGATCATTTGTCAGTCAATTGGATGAAAATGCATAGAGAAACAAGTGAGGGTTGTTTCTTAAGTTTTGGAAAACACATCCTATTCTACTAGCATATCATGCAATTTGCTCGAATTTCAGAATTATCCTTCCAATTTGAATGAATTGGAGTTCCGCCAATCAATGCGTGAGCGAGCCATATGTAATTCTGTCATTTAAAAAGATCCAAAATATACACGTGGATGCGAGAGTGCAAATCATGAAAAGATCGGGAGTCTGTTACTCCAATACAATAGGATGATCGTCAAACAAGCACATGGAGATAAATTGTCCCAAGGTTACATACCAAAGAATGTATGATGATAAACTGTCCTGGTAAATTTTCAATCTTTGCATGACCCCAATAGAAAGCGCAGAGCAGAGGGGTTGTGTTCTGGGGAAATTAGGATTTACTTTTGTACAAAGGGTGAGACGGTAATAAGAGAATCAATTAATTAATTATTCATTCATTTATTTATGATCTTCTGGAACATGAGATGATTAGTGACAATTTTCTATCGTCGATATATCTTGGATGCATCCATGCATACATATGTGCAACGACCATTGCATTCGCCATTTAAGAGACTAACTACAAAATTTCTTCAACAATTACTATCACTTTCCCTTGTACTCGTGTCCGCAAAACTGTGACAAATCTAGTGACTTCAGATGATAAAGAACAAAAGGCAAATTATAACACTAATACAACAAAAAGTCTCTGATCAGATACCATCAGGAATAAAATAAATACTCCTACCGAGAACCAAATGGAGTGTTATGATCTTCAAGTATCATTTGTACCAACCAGCAAGCAACCACCTCAGCAGGAAACAGAAGCCGCAACAAATGGCCTGGACCAAACAATAGGAACCCTCAGTCAGATTGTTCAAATAAATTAAGAAAATAGCGTATATATTTTAATGATCCCACGAGCACAGATTAAGACAATCTAAAGGGGAAAAGGCTTTTTTAAGTTTTAATCATGATTGCATTACTTGAAAAACAAGGAGGAGAATGCATAGTGACTTCTCAGACTTCCTGCCGAATTGTCTCAGGAACAAATTCACAAGTGTCCCGTCATTTGTTCCGGTTAGCAACCCAGTCTGAGGATCAAATCTGAAGAACGCAAAATTGTTCACAACGTTGTCAAGCAATAACATACATACGGAGAAAAAAAATTCAGCAAAATTTGATTAGAATCTACCTTGGCAACCGATGCCTTGGACAAGGAATATACCCCGAGAGCTAAAATAAGGCAAAAAGGAAATTAAGATCTCAACAAACTGTAGTAATCAAAATGCTGAAAGTTGAGTGAAAATTTATATGTTTGCTTTTCGCTCAAACCTGAGGGAGTGATAGGAGGAAGTTCAGAACTTGAGGAAGGAAGAATATCAACAGCGTTTCACTGCCAGAAGATTTAGTCCAAAATTTCCATTATAACAATCCATTATTATTACTACATGATAAATAGCTGAATGCAAGAATAAAGTAGACATGGCACTAATGTCAGGAATGTGTGCAAGAAGAACAATGTGATTGTTTCCAATTTAACAATAGCATCCATTTGCAATTAGAAGCAACACATTTCAAGCCTTGGATAGACAAGACTTTGGTAATTGGCTTTACCGATGCTTTCGATGAAAGGAAAGATAAGCTGGGAATGAATAGAAGCAGCGAGTTCAACACAAATGGTCTGGAAAAACCATGCTTAATGTACCAGGGTTTAACGAAGTAGCATTCAATGATGTTAAATTCAAACATCATTAGTATTAATTACTCCTCCTGGTCCTGAGCTGAACATTTCACCTCACAATCACACCTGGTAGCTTATTTATCAAAAGTCAAAAGCCTCTTTGGATTTGTATGACGTTGTATAATCAAATTCAGAACCAACAAGAAGTGAGAGATACCTAAAATGGCCTAGAATGCCAGCTACAGCCATGGTCATACCAGCAAAGTATGTGTATGTGTCACCAACAAACACAGAAGAAGGATACCTACAAGAGAACAATTTGCAGAGAAACTTAGCACAAGCCAACAAATATCATCCAAGACGTTGCAATGGTTCTGAGTAAAGATTTACCAGTTGTAAGATAGTAGAGCCAAGGAAGTAGCAAGTAACGGCTGAGTAAGGTATATAGAGAATGCATGGGCCTGTTTGTACTCTGGATCCGAAGACAGTCCAATTTGCATAACGTTGTGTATCAGGATCTGTAAGTTGTGCATATATTTAGATTACAAGATAAAATTGAATATCCTATTGTCACATAAGCTTTGGCACTTACAGCAGATGCAGTTACAACGGTCTGACCAACTTCCAGGCCATTCAGACCAGCATGAATATTGATGGAGTTTGTACAAAATATGGCCAAAAGCCACATATATAGCTTATAGATCCATCCTGCCCACAAAAAATCAGAAGTACAGTGGTAAGGTAAAACTATAAAAAAATCTTCAAGAAAAGTATAGTAGACAAGCATTATTTCAAAAAGACAATGAAATAACAACCTAGATCCAAAATCTCCATTCCAA
The DNA here is from genome assembly GCA_001753735.1 of Embelia ribes. Classification (NCBI taxonomy): domain Eukaryota; kingdom Viridiplantae; phylum Streptophyta; class Magnoliopsida; order Ericales; family Primulaceae; genus Embelia; species Embelia ribes. The sequence goes on along the minus strand of MKEJ01070436.1, from coordinate 9,908 downwards.
GATAGGGTACAACTGGCTTAGGTATGACGATAGTCGTATGCCCAGCATATGCCATCAAGAGAGGAAGAGCAGCAATTGATGGCAACAATAGTTTCCTGTACTTGAACATCACATAAAAACGCATAAAGATTCAGTTTAGAAATTTGAAACCCAATTTGTTAAGTTTACAAGTCATGAAATATCATATAAGTTACTCACACTCTCCAAGGAACGTCAAGGACATCATCAACGAATCCCAGCAACATCATAAAGCAGATAGAGGCCAATGCAGCATTGTACTCAACAAGCCACTGCAATTAACAGAAGTTCACCAAGAATAGTAAAGACAAATATCTCAATTTTATGTTTAGTCCAAAGGTAAAAAGCAATAAAATTTGACCGTGAACACAAAAGGCAACAGTTGTTTGAAGAGCTTACATTGGAATCCGATGTGAAGTTAAAATACTGAAACAAGATTGCCACCACCAAGAAAACAATTCCCACAGCAATACCTAAAGACTCAGGCCTGCATAAAAACTCCTTAACTGTTGAAATTCTCAGGATGTTGAGTGAGTAGATAAACAATCATAATATGGCGAATGTACAAGCAAAAAAGAGATCCAAAATCAACTAATTCATGTCCAAGTAACACACTGGTCGCACTGTGATACCTCTCGTATAAGAACCTAAACCTGAACCCACACCTAAACCTGAACCCACACAATCTGAAGATGCATACAACACATGTCAACGACATCTGGAAACCATTGACGTCTCCAATGATGAATTCGTTTATTTTTAGGAACAACCAAGCCGTGTATGCAGCCTTGACATGGTTATAACTATGAGACCGTCCCATAAGACTCATTTATTTCGAATTTTGGTTCAACTTCTCACATGTAAATTTTCTATTAATTGCCCTAGCAAAAATCTATACACCATGGGGGTCCAATTAATTATTACAATACTGTGAAATTCACTAACCCTAAATAAAAGAAGGAAAAGCAGCCTTTGCACCATACTTTTAATTTATTTCCTACTCAAAAAATATCTACTTTAACCTGTAATAATTCGCTACATAAGGTACAAATCCGTCACAGAACAAATGCTTTGGGCACAAAGGCCAGAAAACAATTGCTCCAACTTAAAATTCTCACTCCCCAGCACACAATCTAACAGATGGTGATATCGAAAGCATATATGCCTTATCCAAGCAAAATCACCAGTCTTTCAAAATCAAAATTTAAGGTACTAAAAGAAATATAATTTAACTTCTCTTGTATGTGTCCAAAGGGTTCTTCTCCCTTCTTAGAGTATTCCAACCGGTGACTCCGTAAACGTCTCTATCCTATATCTTAAGGATTAAATTCAAGATAATGCTTACACCATTGTCTCTAAATCTATTCAATCCCCTAAAGAAAAGAGGGTTTGCTACAATGATTCCCTATGTTAGGATCTCTATTTTACAGTTTGAGCTGTAGAGATTAAACTTTATGGGATACAATAAAGATAAGTCGCTAATGATCATATTTTGTTATGTTTCAAGGAATAGAAACTTTACAAGATCTAACCAAAAATTCAAATATAGAATACAATTAACCAAACAAAATCTAGCCCAAATTTCAAATTCTAAAATGAAACAAAACCCAAAAACAGAAATCCAAAAACGAAACTAAAAACTTAGAAAAAGACTCACACTTTAACTGATCCACCAGGAGTGCCCTTCTTATTAATATCATACCCAAACATATTTCTCTTCAACACGTATCTCGACGCCACCGGGATCATACTCAGCGTTACAACAAACCCAAGCGAGCTCATTATAAAATTAATCAAAATCGATCTCTTAAGCTCGGTTTCGATTTTGTAGTGAGAGAAGATGAGATAGAAATAGGGGATGAAGAAGATGAGAGAGATTTTTAGTATCTTTCCCGCTTTCGATGGGGCTATTTGGGGATCGACGGCGGCCGACAATCCTGAGTCTTCTAATGGGACCCACTCCGATCCCGGCATCGGCTCTACCTCTGGCATGGTCTCTCTCTCTCTCTCTCTCTCTCTCTCTCTCTCTCTCTCTCTGTGCTTCAGCTGTGTGTATCTTTCCGAATTTCTTCATATCATATATGATTCATTATATGTTCATCACTTCCTTTCTTTTAATTCTGTAATTTGCTTCTTTTTGTCTATGCGTCAAATTACTTAGCTACATTCCTTTTGAATTTTTTGATTATTAGATTGATAATAATCTAATAATCACATGATTCTGAAACTACATGTAATTATAGTGTCATTTAATTTATTTCTTAATTATGGGGGCTACAACTATGAGCTTGTTTGGCAGCAGCTTTAAGTTCGAGTTTTTCTAACTTTTTGCTTAGAAGCTGCATTTCATTTGATTACGCATTTTCTAGCGGAGCTTAGAGCTTATTTATTGTTTTGTCAAAATGTTCAGCTGAATTCGTCCAGCTTTTTCATTAAAAAAAAAAAAGAAAAAATGTGATCTTTTTTGCTCAAAAGTTACCCTAACAAATCCAATATATGAAAAAAATTAACACCAAAGTCAACTGGGTTTATAAAATTTATGGGAGGCTGAAGCCCCTTAGTCAAGATTGAATCCGTCCTGGGTGTTAGGAAGCAGTAAAAGTTATGCACATTTTTTAAATTAGAAAATGTTTAACAACTTTTATACTAGTAGTTTTGTGTTCGTTTGCTTATTTCTGTCTAAGCTCATGATGTTAGTAGAAATTCAGTTAGTATTGTTTTTTGAAGATCAACTGATGTTAATTTTTTAGCAAAATCAATAAAGAAATTGAATCTGTACCGATATTCCTAATAATTTGGTGCATTCAAGTGATACAAAAAGACACATGTATTGGACAATTAGACCAATAAATTGACATAGACAGTAAATATTTGTGTAGGAAACTTCATATTAATGACATACATGAACTTTTTTTTGTTCCATTTAGCCAAGCCTAGATTTTTGAGATTAAGAAGGTGTGGTTTTGTTGTTGTTGTATTCTGAGAATTTAGATCCCTATATTTATAATCTTACATTCTTGGTCTCAGTGTGACTAGATTTAAGAACTCTCAACGTGAAGGCATTTTAAGTATCTTATTGTTACTTTGTTGGAGTTCAAATGTGGTGCCTTTGAAGAAAAGTTGTTTATCGACTATTTATGGCTGTAGTTACATAATAATTTCAACGAGTCTTTTTCCATTTGGATAAGGTATTGCTTTTGTTCCCTGAAAATATTTTAATAGCATCTGAGTTGATTAAGAGGGACTTCCTCTCCCTCTCTTTTTTGCAGCTGAAAATTATGCATTGACCAGTGAAGGGAAAGGGGCGGCCTTCTTCACCATGATTAAGCATAAGAGAATGAATTAAATGGTATTAACTATTAACCAAATGTTTGTAGATAGGATAATATACGTAGACTCTTTCGGTCCATGAATTTGCACTTTGGTTAGCCTTTTGTATGATTGATTATGCTTCGTTCATTGATAAGGGCATGGAGACCTGGACTTGGCAAATAGATATCTTTGGTGCCTTGGAGAGGTAGAGCGCATGAAGGTCTCATGTAAAGCATAAGCCTAAAGTAAGGTGACTCATCTGTACATAGGTATTCATCTTCCTGGCACGATTTTCTGGAGTAGATCATAAAACTTAAAATTTAGTATTTAACTTTTTATTTTTTTTTAGAAGAACATGTTATTCTTTGACTTCAACACCAACTCATCATGAGTAAAGCAACAATTATTGATGATAATTATCAAACTTGTTCGATGTTCAGCAACTTAATTTTCCCATTCAGTAGAAAATTGAGAAACGAAACATTCAGTATGCCTTCTTTTGGTACTAATGAAAGGATACTATTGCTAGTTGTAAATTCTAATGATGTAATCTTGGCTTAATACAGGAAGCAATCATTAGGCTTCTTGTCCAGTGGTTGGAGAACGTGCATTTCAATGGCTGAAAATTCTTGGCCGTACTTTGATCCAGAATACGAGAATTTGAGTTTCAGGATAAACCCTCCAAGGTTCTTAACTGCACTCTTCAAAATTTCCCACTTAGCTTCGCAAACTACCTACTACTGGGCCTAGCAGACCACATATATTCAGTAGCTATTGTTAGAAAAGTACTTGCAACGAAAGGTTAACCTGTTAAAAACAGACTAAAATATGTAGAGCTCAGTGACCCTCCTTTCAAGCTTTGGTGATTACAAATCTTTTGGGTCCATTTCTCTGCTGTTTTAATAGTTTCCTGTTACATTAGATTATTCTCTTAACTGGTACCTTTTAAGCTTAAGAAATTAGATTTGCGGATTTCTAATGGTCCATGTACCCTTTCGGAAGTAGGTCGCTGTTTTTTTGTTTGTTTATCCCACTCACCAAGCAATCTTTCACATTTGAACATATATATATATATTTTTTTTCTAGTTAAAGTGCATTCCTAGACCATTTGGACATTCATATGCATAATTTTGTCTAACACTGAGTAACTGTATATGCACTTCCCCAAAGATATGCCTTTGACAGTTGCGTCATTCCCTTTTGCCCTCAGTAATCTAATCACTAAAAATGAGTCGTTTCTCATTTCACTGGTATAGCGATTAGACTTTTTAGCTAGTCAACCTGTTGTATTGTCAAGCCTTTTCAGTTGGTGTCATTTTGTTATTCTAGCTAATTTCTCATATGCTTATAAACTTGTTTGCAGCGTCTCTGTAGACAACACCAGCTGCAAAGACTGTACCCTCGTCAAGGTAATTTTCTTACCCATAAAAGAATAAGTATTATTGTAATTATGAAGTCAAGTGATAGTTGTGGGGATCGTGATATCTTGCATGACCAAAGGTTTGTTGAAAATGAGTAACATAATTATATTACTATAGTCTGAGATGCAATCCAAAATAATGCTATATTCAGTTTGGTGATTTCTTTTGTACATCACCATGCGTTCAAGCTACACTTATATACGAAGGGGTGTAAGATGACGACTCATTAACAATATTTAAGCTCTTCACAGATTCGATTGTACTTTGACATCGAGCATCACTAAAGGATACTGTACCAACATGAGTCTCTGTTTTACACAATTCACTGTAATCAGCCATCTCAAGATAATTCTGGAAAAAAAGACCCGATGAACATATGCTAACAATCCCTCACTTACATTATCTAGTTTGCTGTTGCAACTACTACATGAGGGTTATGTCTCTTATATCAGGTCGACAGTGTGAACAAACCTGGAATACTGCTGGAAGTGGTACAAATTCTTACGGATTTAGATCTCATCATAACCAAAGCTTACATCTCTACTGATGGTGGATGGTTCATGGATGGTAAATTGCTATTTCTGGCTGCAACTGTAATGTTTTAACACTATTACGAGTCATTATCATCATGTGCTCTCCTAGCAGGAGTCCAGATCAACTTTCTGCTTATATTTTTTTTTTCTCAATCCTACTGATTTGCTTATCTTTTTAACTGTACTTTGAACTTTCTACTGTAAATTAGAACACTCAAGTGTCAGTTATAATAACATGGCAGTATAGCTTTTTTTTTTTGGGTAATGTTGGAATGGAACCCAATTGCCAGCAAGAATTTCATAAGATCTAAATTTAGGTGCAGTAATCATGCTTACACTCTCTCCAGGATCTCCGTGTCAATTAATAACTTTTTTCAATTTTTGTGTCATTATAAGGAAAACATTCTAACATTCCCATGAGGTCATAAACTATTTCAGTGAGTTCATCATTCCAGAAAACATTGGTAGAAAAGGTTGATATAGCCATTTGAAATCAAATGTATATGACTTGAATGAAAGGATAGCCATGATGTTATCAACACAAAGAACTAGTGGCGAGCAAATGAAAAATTCGCCTCTATAAATCTTCCACGAGTTGCTGGTTTGTGTATATATGAGCACTTTTGTGATAAGAAGACAAGAATGCAGAACAGTGAGTTGACTATAATGTTTTATTTTTTTTGTTTTTGTTTGTTTTTTTTTTTTTTTTTTGGACAGTATTTCATGTAACTGATCAACTTGGGAACAAGATTACAGACAGTATGACCATTGGCTATATAGAAAAGGTACGCTTTTTGTTTCCTTTATATCCGGTTGTTCCTTGTTTCTTTTCAAAGGGGTGTGTGGATCTAGTGAATTGCAGCGAATGTTTCGGTTTATAAATAATTACAGTTCTTAAGTCATGCATTCTTTTACAAAATTTGTATGCATGCCAGGCTCTAGGACCCAAAGCTCACATAAAAGATGAGTCTAAGAACTGCACTGGAAAAAGAGTTGGAGTGCATTCTTTGGGTGAACACATGGTCATTGAGCTTGTAGGCCAGGACCGCCCGGGCCTTCTATCAGAAATTTCGGCTATCCTTGCTAATCTCCAGTTCAATGTAGTTGCTGCTGAAGTTTGGACACATAACAGGCGAACAGCGTGTGTTCTATATGTAAATGATGATGATGCATCTCATGCTATGGATGATCCGACCCTTTTGTCTTGTATGAAAGAGCGGCTCAACAACATTTTGGGAGGGTGTGAGAATGATCAGAAAGTAGCTCGTACTAATTTTTCGATGGGGTCTACACATATTGGTCGTCGACTTCATCAGATGATGTTTGCCGACAGGGATTATGAAGCTATTTCATTAACAAGTGATACAAACTACCCTCCTAATTCCTTTAAAACCGAAATCACCATTGAGCATTGCGAGGAGAAAGGGTATTCAGTGGTTAGTGTCAAAAGCAAAGATCGTGCAAAGCTTATGTTTGACATTGTGTGCACTCTCACGGACATGCAGTATGTTGTTTCCCATGCCACCATCTCATCTGATGGCCCACTGGCATCACAGGTACTGCTAGTGTTATAGTTTTTTTTAGAAGAATGTTTTACTTTTACCAAAGGCACATCTTCAAAAGGAAAGTTGCATAATCATGAATCTGTGCATCTAGTTTGCTTTCTCTTCAACACCTGCTGCAAATTGTGTATATGATGCAAGTTACATACAGATAGGCATATTGCATTATCATGAAACAGTGTATGATCCAGTTGATAAAATTCTGAATGTCTTTACTCTGACTACTGGTAAGTAAAATTAATTGATCTCCAACAAGGTATATGGCCTATTAGATCAACCCACTATTCTTTCTGAATCTTCTCTTTGGATTAGCACATCTGAAAAGTGACTGTTCTGTACACCTTGGCCTAAATGTTTGTAAAGTCTCCTTTTCGTTAAGCTTTTCTTGAGGACCACTTAGTTTTGCCATGTTAGAGAAATCCCCATGCAGTGCCTTTATCCTAGATGATCAAGTATCAGGGAGTGTCATTTATTTTCCATCGTATTGTTATTCAACGTATTGAATTTGCTTTCAATGACTGTGTGTTTGGATAATCGAATTAATTGTTCTGATCTTGTAGGAGTATTTTATACGACACATGGATGGCTATGCATTGAATACCGAAGGAGAAAAGGAGAGGGTTATAAAGTGTCTTGAAGCTGCTATCAGACGAAGAGTGAGTGAGGTGAGGGAGTAAAAAATTGTAGTTTTCGTATCATCTTGAAAACATTACATTTTTCAGAGCGTAAGTTAACATATACCACAGTAGGGTTTCTCCCTTTTTGATTAGCTTGTCTTCTCATTTCCAAGCAATTTTACATCATAGATAATGCACGTGGATCCACATTTTTTATGCTTTACTTAGTTGATGCATGCTAACTTGGTAGCTGAAGAAATCTTTCTTGCATCTTCTTTTCCTTTCCTTTTTCGTTTTGCTTTAACTCTGTCTTTTGACCTTGTTTGGTTTTCACTAAGCTTTTCTTTTTCGATATCTTTGTATTTTTCCTGTCCCCTTGTGAGACATGACTCGAAATTGGAATTTAACAGTAAGCCTTGCATTTCTTAGAACCTTATGTTTCTTCTCAGTTCCTCTGAAATTGTGCTGATCTCCACAGAGATAAATTGCACTGCATGTTGTACATTGATAAGAAAAATTAATTATATCCCTTCACTTCCAAAATTCAACCGTCCCTTTAATTATTTTAAATTTACTTTCCGACGAGAATTTAGAAGTCATGATTTCTAAGTTCTTGATTTGTATCTTCAAAAGTTTCTCTTTTTTCCCGGATTTAAGGAAAACATCCGAAAATGACCGGTTAGACAGTAGTTTTAACTTTTACGTAGTAAAGGGTACACTTTGTGCACACAAACTATGATGATATGCAGGGTCTAAGTCTTGAGCTCTGCGCAAAGGACAGAGTGGGCTTGCTATCAGAGGTTACAAGAGTTTTGAGAGAGAATGGTTTGTCAGTAACAAGAGCAGATGTAACAACAGTCGGTGAGAAAGCAAAGAACGTGTTTTATGTGACTGATGCCTCTGGAAATCCTGTGGATATGAAAACAATTGAAACACTTCGTAATGAAATTGGAGCTAGAATGATGCTCGATGTTAAGAAAGACCCAGTAAGTCAAAGGGCACCTGAAGCTCGCGGATGGGCCAAGACAAGCTTCTTCTTTGGAAGTTTACTGGAACGATTCCGTGGTTGAAAGTGTACATATATTTTATGTATAGAATAATCATCATCCGATATGAGATGTGGATAAGGGCTGGGAAAGGGGCAATGGCTGCTCTAAGGGGTACTTACCTTCAAATTGTGTGACAGTCAAGTTTCTTTTAATTTATCCTACATTGTAGCGTTATGTTTTGTAGGATGAACATATTTATCTGAAACACTTTGTAAGAAGTCGGGCCGGGCCACATTGAAGTGATGTGTTTCATGCACCACATTTGTGATCCTAAATACAAGGTTCACTTTTCTGAGTGATAGTCGGTGCCAACGCCCAACTGTGTAGCAAGGGGCAAGAGCTGAGGCCACACTCCCCAGAATTTTTGCTAGATTTAATATATAATTTGTTCAGTTTTAAGAATGCACAAGGATAACGTGCATTCAACCCCTGTTAAATATTTTTTCATACACGCTCTTTTTTATTTGTTTTTAAGAATATTCAAACTCCGTAAGAGCCGCTAGAAAAGGTGAAACAAAAGATCACAATTATGAGCTACCTTTCTCAATAAGTCGAAAGCCCAGAAGTACGTAAACTTTGGTTTCCTGATTAACACAATTTATACTGCACCTTTGTTGCAATCCGCAATTTCATAGATTGATCGGGAAAATAAAAATTTATTTTTGTTGATTTAATCTTCAGGTTCACAAGTAACAAAGTTTTGATATTCTTTCAGAAATCTGAAAATGGAACTTTACTCTTAACACACAGAATTATAATGTTAAGCTTGCGCTGTTTCGTCTCTCTTACAAGGATTGGCAAAACAATGTGGCTCTCAGAGGTAAACATCCACTAAGGCGAGATGTAAAAATTCTAATTTACGGTCTCACCGTAAAAGTTAGCATCCGATGAAAATTCATCTTTAGCGGGTTATTTATTTTTGTACTCAATCTGTTCAACGTCCGCATCAAACGTGGGATTGTAGAAACACTGGACTAGTCTACCGACGTCCTGTCACAGGAGAAACACCATTATGATTGATCAATTGTATGCTTGTAAGTATGAAAACACAGTATGCCCACCAAAAGGACATGAAGAAAAGCAATTTTAGAACATACATTTCAATTGGTAAACTTTTGCAAACCTATGAATGGGAGTCCGATAGCCAGCCGTGCGTTGTAGGTGAATCGTCCACGTCACTGCTATCCCAACTAAATATCACCATCGTTTTATGCTTGAATCGATCTTCTTCTTTGATGTTCCACCTCGTCTCAAATGTCGCATCAAGTTATTTGTTTTTTATATAAATATTCCATAAGCAGCTTGCCTTAGGCCCCGAAGTATCTTGGTCCGGCACTGATCACAGGTAAATTAACCTATACTGTAACCTAACCTGGAATACTTTTACTAGAAGTTT
>MKEJ01070433.1:0-11577 GCA_001753735.1 Embelia ribes | reverse complement strand
TTTTTACGAAAAATTAATTTATATATGAGTTATAATTTTAGATTTGAGAAAATTAATGTTGAATAATATTTTGAAAATTTATGGAGCATTTTAGGTTGGTAAAAATTAATTTATAAAAATACTTATTTCATAGAAATATTTTCTTTCTTAAATACAATATTAATAATTTCTATTATGATAAATTATCTTGTAGTTATTCACACACACACACACACACAATATTCCTTCCGTCCAATAATAATAATTGGATAATTTAACTTGATAAATAGTTTTATACAATTTAAAATTTAAATATTGAATTGAAGACAAAAGAACACGGTATCCCTATTAATCTTTTACTTGAGTTTATCCCTAATAATTATAAAGGACAATAATAATAATTTTTTTACTGATTGCATGTCCCAGAATAAGAATATTCAATTATTTTTAGATATCTCAAATTAGAAATATAGCTAATTATTTGTAGAGAAATTAGGAAAAATATAATTAGAAATAAATATATTCATGTTAGGTGTGATGCCAAATGAGGATAAGATGAAAGAAAACCATTTAAGATAAATTGAACATATAAGAATGAGACTTATGAGTTCACCAGTTAGAAATGTGAGAGTATTTGAGTGGCAACGGAAATGAAAGTTAGATGTAGATATCTAATTACATTAATACAAGTATTTAAAAAATAGTTATATAAGTAAATAACTTTCAATCAGAATGAGTGGTATCAAAAAATTCACGTTAACGAACAAATATGATTTTTTATTTTGTTTTATTTAGCATGCTCTAATTTATTAGGATTTTATAACTTGAGTGATGGAAATGAGTTTCAAAATTAATAAAATAAGGCAAGATAGTAAGAAGTAATACGATAATTTTACATGTTGGTCAAACTTGTTTGTAACTTGTGATGAAAATATAATTTCAAATACCTTTTGGGGTATTATGAAATATTAAGAAATAACTTAAGGAGAAAGTGTAATTTGCCTTTATTTGAAAAGCATCATCTAGCACCTAGGAGCATTCCCACAATCTGTTTAAATCATACATTCTCCATATTTGATTTCTTATTTCAGAAATTGATGAGAAAAAAAAATGTCACACTAATATTTTCATATTTCTTAGTTTCTTAAAAATATTTAAAAAATATTGCAATAGATTTCTCAACAAGAAAATATATTATTCACAATTTTTTTAATTAAAAAGTATTTTTTTTCATAAAAAAGATTTGGAAAAACATAATTTTGTATTTTATTATATGATACATAATTATTCTAATAATTTTTTACAAGTTTATAGAAAGATTAGTGTGTAATTTCTAAAATGTGTATTTCTAGTGGGAGAAATGAGTTTCTAAAAACTGAGATGTAGAAATTAAATGAGAGGGAATGCTCTAGGGGAAATGATGCAGTGTCACAGTTTATTTGTTAAAATATTAATTTTTCTCACTGAAACAAAATATTAGTAAGGATTAGGGAAAGTGATTTTTTTTTATGTTTTGTTATGTAACATATAATTGTCTGAATAATTTTCAACAAAATTTATAGAAAACTCTCAAATAATGATTTCCAGTTAAAAAAAAAATAATAGCTTTCTAGAAGGTGAGATTGAGAAATCAAATGAGAAAGACTTGACGTGAATACTCTTAGCATGAACAGGGATCTTGGATTCAATTCATATTACTATCCAATTGGAAAATTGATTTGTACTTAAAAAATATGTCATAAAGAGGGGCACCTTGAATAGGATAATGCTGCAAAACCACAAACAAACCCACCCTTAGATTGTTGTTTTTGTTCCTATCATTTGGGCACAATTATCAATTTCCAAGGTTGATTTGTGACTGTTGCTGCTATGGAGGATAAGCTTGTTTATCCAGCTTCAAACTTTTTGTTTGAGTCCAAACCTAGATTTCATTTTTAAAAGCCTTAAGAAATAACAAAAAACCGAATTTAAGTGGGAGTTTAGGGAACCTATAAAAGGGTTGCTTATGTTTTATGAAAAAAATAAAGTGAGTATATGGACTTTTTACAGGCAAGGGGTTGTCACGGAACTTGTATGTGGTTTTAGGGCATGAAAGCAAAACCAAATCTGAGCATTCACATTCACAATACAGTAGCTTATGAGCAAAAATTGAAAATAAAAAGACGGGCCAACCTACAACTGTAGGCGAGCAAGCCTTAAATGTGTCTTATCTGACCAAAATTGGTTTGTAAAAAAGTTCTTAGGACACTGATGCTGATTGATTTTGTTTGATATGGAAATTAGATAGCGTTTGCAATTGATTTTTTGCTTTTCTTTAACTTCTTCTAAATTCTTCCACTTTCTAAACTAATTTGTATTTGCTTTGCTTGTCCCATATCACCTCTCCCGATTCTTCTAAGTTCTCATGCAAGATGATGGCGAACAATATTAAACTGTATTAGAATGGAAAAAATCCTGAGTTCAAGTCTTATTGTGATCCAAAATAGAAAATATATCTTCCTGTGTTTTGGTCGCCATAAGGTAAAAGTAAGGCCAAACATGAGAGGGTGTGTTGAATATGGAATAGAACATTGTTCTCTCTTTAGTCTATAATGGGAAACTCGTTAAAATTAACTAATGCGATCCTTTATTGATATTCACTTACTCTGTTTTTATCCCCAGCGCTAGGGGAAAAAGGCGAGTCAAAAGCTTCTCAGACAAGGAGTTTTAGTCTTTCTTACTATAAGTATTGGTGCGTTGGTTACTCGGTTCAAGTGAACGAAGAAGAATTTGAAAACCTAGGTCAACCAGCAGTGTGTCTTGGTTTGGAGGTGCCATATCTAACTTATCTCCCTCATCATTCTGAAAAATATTTATTTTCTGCATATAAGTATCTTCTTTTGCTTTTAATTTTCGATTGTGTGCGAAATGTGGTTTGGCTGGTTAAAAGGTATCTTCTTTTTACTCCTAAGGCTTACTTTTTTGTTTCAAAGACGAGAAGATTTGCTAAGTGAGGCAGTGACTTGAAACTTTTTTCTAAAGTATTCGTATATCAGCGGTCCTCAATTTCTTTTTGATTGTCTATATACTGAAGTTCACAGCCTTTCATACAGCTTATATTACGCAGATGGTCTGACGGTCCTCGCGCTCATGTTCAAAGGAAGCAAGGTAATATGAAAGTATTTTCTTGTTTCCTTTTGCCCCACCTTTTTTTATTCTTTTGCACCACTTACGTGTTGTTCTTTGCTAGTGACTTGGTATAGAGGATAGATATGCAGTAATGTCACTCCACGTAACAACCTATCCATAAATATTTTTGTTAATCTTGTCGTCGCCGTCAATATCATCATCAAATCCTTAAAATCCGAATAAATTGGGGACAACTTAAATGGAACCAAAATAAGATATCACGTCAAGTCGTTAATGTGATATTTTAGATGTCACCCTTTCCTATCTAAAGCAACTTGCTCATTTATTTCTAGAATACGCATGTCTATTTTTATCACTTGCATCCACATAGCTAGAGGTCTATCTTTATCTTTCTTTTATGTTCGAAAATTAATATTTCCTTACTTTTTAATGAGTGCAAAATAGACAACCAAAACCAGATCAACAGAGTGGGATCTTTTGACTTGCAATGCAAAATTTGTGTGACCACAAAAAGCCTCTGGGAGCTCACGGCTTGAACAGACCCGAAAGTTTTGATATTCCAATAGGAAAAAAAGAGAATCAAGGTCCACGTTGGTTGGTGAGCTTGTGTAAGTTATAACAGACCAAAGTATGAGGAGCATAGAAACTTCCAGCAAAATAAATTCTATATCGGAGCTTTAATAGGAAGAAAGAAAGCTTACGTGAGCCAGTCAATAGGATCTAATGTCTTTGAAAAGCGATTTACCAAGTCATCAACCTGCTCTCTGATGACCGACTTCGTTTCCTTTACATCCTGATTCCTTCTAAAAGAAAACTTCGGCTTGGATTGTTTAGATATCTGCTCAATGGTGTGGGTATCACCACCAGAAAGAACATCAGCTGTAAATCTCAAGTCTAACAGAACTTGCAGTACACCTTTATCAGACATTTGAGATTCCTGAGCCCCGGCAGTTGAAAGAAAGTCTGAATATATTTTAATGACCTGTGCACAAAAAACAATTGCAAAAACAATAAATAATTATAACTGCAACTAAACCACTGGAATTTGCAGCCACGGGCTTAATCAGAAGGCCAACAATAAATCGAAAACAAGAAACAGCTGTTGAAAGATAAAAACAATCAGGAGTAGGTATAAGATTCATATCCTAAAAGTTACACCAGATTGCACTTATGAACACGAAATGGCAAAAATAGGGCCACTATTGCTGCTTCAAAACCGTCTTCAATTCATTACTTTAGTACATTGAATTCACTGATAACAAATCAAAGAAAAAAGTTCAGGCCAAGGCGACCCGGCAAGATGAAGTTCTGGTCAGAGTAGCATTGTAATGCTTAAAAGAACAAGCATACAAGTATTTCACCAAGCCCAACTTTTCAATCAAAATAAAAACAAAACTGTATCAAGGGTATAATGATCCATGAACACATTCACCCTATATCTTTTAATATAAATGTGTACATAGACCATGAATTTGGCAAACTCACTGTTCAAGCAAGTTGCTGGGGTATGAGGGGGTTAAGTACAGACATGCAATTCCATACCTTTTCCAGTAGTCTCAGTGCAAGCTTTTGAGGAATTTGTTTATCAAGTACAGGACCTCCAGCTCGATGAATTTCTTTGCAAGCTTGAAACAAAAAAGAAGTAATGTAGAGAGAAGGCATGGATGGGAGTGATATTTTAATCTCCGACTGACTATCATCAGATTGCTCTTGCTTAACTACAGTGTCTTCCCAGCCCTTCAAAACAATTGAAAGTACTGATTATGTTCTTTGGAAACAGAATCACAGAAGTAGCTTATAGAATAAAGAATGATACTTATGCGAATATATTTATATCATTAAATGTTACAAAGTCAAACACATGAACAAAGGGTGGGAAGATAAAGAGATTAAATGCCGCCACTCGAAAACAAATGAGAGACACCAATACCAACCAACCAAAACATCTGAATGTTTGATATATAAGCAAAAAGCAAAAATTTGGAAGATGTCTCTCCTTACAATAGACCCCAAGTTTATCCTACAAGTCTTTTCAATATAATGACCTTAAAAAGCCCAAAAGATTGGGCTGCTGGTAAAAAGGGAACAAAATGAGAAAAACAGCCTTCCTTTGATATGAGTGAAATGGTAAATTCTCAACCATATTAATGCTGATAAAATGTAACAAAAATAACTGGGTCATTGTTAAACAAAATAAGGCGTTTGCTACTTAACTCTTACAGTAGACAATTTTAGAGGGCAAGCGGATTCCTTCAGCTAGTCATGGGTGACATAGCAAAAAATTGGTAGGTTATGTTTATGACATCTATGTGAGCGAAAATGAATAAATCTAAGTTTAGAAAATGAGAGGGTCAAAAGCCAATTGAAAAGAGTGCAGATAGTGAGACAGCAGCTGAAGCAAAATATGCTAGAAAATAAAGAAGTCACAACCTTTTGTTCAATGTTATGCGAGTATAGATGTAGATATCACAGATAAAATGGGGTTAAGGCTGAGGTGTGAGATGAGTGGTTAGTGGAGGACAATGTTGACTAAGAATAAGAAAAAAAAGTCAACACGACAGTATAAAATGAATTTATGAAAAAGAGACTGGCATTATCCAATAGGAGCCTTTAACAATTAAATTTTAATCAACAAAAAAGAAAGAGCCAAAAATAAGAGTCAAAAACTCAAGGGAATGAGTGAGTTTTTCCTTAAAGACTTAAAAAGCAGCCGTCGATATGTTGTAAGAGAGATAGCAGACTTACCCTCAGGGGATTGGAAGTTGACAATCCATCATCTTGTCCTAGATCACGGTAAAGAACTGCCGACAGCTCATGGGAGACCCATGATATCCATAAGTTGTGAGCCCTGATGGAAAGATCTCTCGTCACATTGTAAAGTTCCTCAAGTTGTGGGCTTACACTATCATCCTCTCGAATTAAAGCAGCAGCAGCCAAAGAAGACTGCCTTTTCAGTGAATCAGGTTTGTTCCTCCGAGGACTATCAGAGATAGGTGAATCCATGCCAATACTCGAATGCCTCAACAAGGACCCTGGGTTACAATAAATAACGTTCTTGGTATCAGTCAACCACTGCTTTGGTGAACCAAGAATTATTGGAATGTGTTTCGAGTGTTTTTGAAATGCAAACATAAGCCGCCCAATGAATAGCGACCTCTCTATGATTGTAGCAGGTGAAAGTGCTGAGTCACTCCCCCTGATGCTGGTGTCTAGGGCAGAAGACAGGTGTTCAAGCTCATTCTTGAGTTCCGTCAATATGGATGATATACTCTGATAGCATTTGTTTTGCAGATATGATGCCAGATCCTTTAACCTAATAGATGCCTTTGGAGAATCTAGGAAGCTCAAAAGGTCCTCAAGAACACTCCGACAGCAGCTGTCGACTGCATCCCTAATCCCTCCAACTTCAGCACCAAAGTAGGCATTAAGACAACTACCTAAATCATTCTCCTCAGGCAGCGCTCTATAGCCAGTCAAGGGACCACTCTTCTTATTGTGGTCCGTGAACCAAACCCCATCACCCAAATCAGCCTTCTTACCAGAAGCCTCCACAATGGCATCCATTGATTCTCTAACAGTAACTACTTTGCTCAAACTATCATAACCAAAGTCTATGATAGCTTTCATCCTCCGGACAAAAGCATCTTCAAAAATCTCGTCCCATAGATCAGCCGCATCTCCCAAAACAAGCTCACGGATCCTGTTCCATGGCAATTCAATCTCCGAACCAAATACGCTTTTTAGCCACTCCAAACTTCCCTCCAGCACTTGCTTACCTTCCATCGTCTCTCTTATTAACTTCTCTGCTGAAGCAAGCTCCCGGCCACTGCCAATTGAATCTATCAAGTATGTTCCGTTAATCTTGTTAACGACCTCCTTTCCACAATTCTTCAACCAAGAAGAGCAAGTTTTAGCAACAAAATCGCGGTCCACCATAACCATTATGGACTCTAAATTATCCCTGAACATTTCCCACAGTCTAACTTCCTCATGGGGATCCGGTATGCTTCCAAAAAGCTGAGAAGCAGGAGGGGACCCCAATATGACTTTGTAGAACAATGGCATATCATTCAATACTTGTAAGAAAAGCTCCCCTGTTTGGCCAAGGGTAACCTGGATTATCTTCAACACTTCGCAAAACGAGTGGATCACATCGGAACTAGTTGGGGCTTTACTAGTTGAACAATTGCTTAATATCTGGGAAATGCAAGACTTCCTAGAATCTAGAAACAAAGATAAAACCTGCTTGGGATGAAGATCATCAACAATGGCAACAGCAGAGAGGGCATCAGCATAGGCGGCAATGCTGAGGTTGAGCGTGTGATTGTGATCCAGCGAGAGCAGCCTCTCACGGCTCTTCTGAGAAATCTGCAGCTTGAAGCTTTCAACAATCTGCCACTGATGCTGCAGTAAAGGAAAATTGGACAAGATATTCTTGTCATTGCCTTTCTCAATGAGGCTCTGATGCACCTGCTTAGCACGAACATACCTGTTCAGAAAAAGAAGAGTTGGATATTAAGGTCTATTTTCGCAACTTCAGATTTCGTGATCCCAAAGGAATTTGAAATTTGTGTGTTTATGTGAGTAGGTAGTCCATGAGTATAGAGGGTCACTGCATGAAATCCCTATTTGTATAATTGCGTTGCACTTATCAAATGAAATGTGACTAGATGCTATAGGCATGGCCAACCATTATATGTTGTTAAAAATAGTCAACCAAAATGCCTAATAATCAAAGCCCAAATCCCTTCGAGATTTCAAATCCCCAAATACAACTGCTACCAATATCTTCTCCCTAAGCCTTCTTTACATTATATTAACTATTTTACTTCAGGCATCGTGCTTTCATTGATCATTAAAGAAATGGGGCAGATTGTTGGAGTCTTTGTTACATGAAATCATTTGCCTAATACAAAACATAGGCTTTAACACTGAGTCAACAGGCTTCTTGACTTTCACCTACAAATTGATTCGCTCCAACGTTGTTCACTCCGTGACCAGTGACCAATGACCCATAAACAGAACTAAAGATTGGGCTCTGGAAATTGAAAAACCCTATAAACTATTTTATGAAATTCAAAATGTTCAATGAACAATAAGAGACTAATTTTACTCTCACGGCTTGCTTGGTTGCAACTTCTTAAGCTCAAGCATTTTTGCTTTTCTGCTTAGAAGCTGAGTTCTTTTAGTTGTTTAGGCTAGAACAAGCTATAAACTTTTTCATCTATGGGAAAATGCTACCTTTTTTGATTGAAAGCTACAATCAAACCAACCCATAATAGCCTAGACAAAGTAATTGAAATGTGACTAACAAAAACTTCACCAAAAAACAATACCTAGAAGCAGCTTCAAGTAACATGAACTCATCAAGACAGCCCCAGATATTCTCGGGAGTATCAACAAGATACTTAACCCGGCAAGCGATCCCGTACATCCTAGATCTGGCAGGGGTCGGCGATGTGGCAGATAATGCAACAGCCTCAGAAGACGACGACAGAGAATCGACGATGGCGGAGCGGATCGCCGACACGTTGGCGGAGATCGACTCGCACGACGACCGCATGAGCACGATCGAGTCGGCGGAGTCGATGAGGTCGCGGTACCGGTTGCCGACCAGCTGCCGGAGCTCCTCGCTCTTGTCCCGGATCTGGACACGTGTCGCCGCCTCCACATTCCGGATCTCGGATATCGGCTTTATGCGGAACAGAGCCTCCGCGGATTCTTTGTTGTCTCTGTATCCGGCGCCGGGGGCGGTGCTCCGCCGTGGGTCGGCGGTGGACGGTGAGGGGCCTGGCATTCGCATGGGAGAAGATGTGTCGGTGTAGGAGGAGAGTGGCGGATTTGGAGATCTGGTTGGTATCGTCAACTAGTTCAATAAAAATTTGATCCGACGGGGTTTTATATATACATACATGATTATAAATAAGTATGTGCGAGTGTATAATACGTTAGCTAGGAGTTCTTCGGTTTCTGGTATTCTGGTTCCCTTTTTCAGATTTTGGCTCGTAATGCATTTTCTCATTTGCAACTTATATTTACTATTCAGAAATTATTCTTTTAATACTGCTGAAAATTTACGGTTTTTTGTTATGAATTTTAAGGGGTTGTACGACATTGTAGATTATATCATGAACCAAGTTTGATAATTTTTTAGGTGACATTATAGCTTATATCATGACCCAAGTTTGATCAATTTTTTTTTAGGGGGGTCTATCTAATATATTTTGCTATTTTTAGTTTGGTTTTAAAGTCCTAGATGCGTGCTTCGAGATAATAAATTCACATAGTTAAATCATAAATAATATAAATAAAAATCTATTTCAAATTGAAATGTTAAGGGAGTAGTGAGAACTATTCCACATCGAAGTAAGAAAAGCTTCATGGATTGTTTAAATATAATCACATGGGCTAGTAAATGTATAATTTAGTACATCACATGCATATAGAAGTGAAATCATCACATATGAGTGTACTCGCCATTCATCCGGTTGACTGGCTTGGCACAACATGGTCCAGCAAAGGTTAGGTCATGCTAGGGTTTGGGACTGAGGTTGGTTGCTAAATTGTGCATGGCGCGTTATTCGGTTATGGGATTGGATGAAGGTCCAAGATGAAGGCTCGGGCTAGATGGGCATGTGTGGTTCGAATATGATATTTTTATATTCAAAATAATTAATTAATTAATTATGGAAAATAATAGAAAGACCCTTAAAGCTTCTAAAAGCAACCTATAACCATTCAGATTGTAATAGAAAGCCCTCTCAATTGCTGAGACATTTCAACAAACCTAAATACCGATTAATGGAAACCTTTGGTTGCACAGTCTCACATTTTAGCATCTATAATGCACATATATACACAGCCATTTAGAGAGAGGGAGAGTGTTACACCATCAAAAGTTCGACCAAGAAGTATTGTAACTTGGGAACTCATTACTAGTGCAAGCCAAAAGAAAGTCGGAGGTGGACAAATCGAGTTTAAGTGGACACAGACTTTTTATGTCTTATTGGTTCTTAAGCAAATACAAGAAAGGGGGGTGAATTGGGAGTGAATTGTGTTCCTTTAAAAAAATTAATAAAAAATCTTTTGGAAATTCAAGTTTGAGTAGAAATGAATAGGTATGGAATTCAAGAATCTAAATCAATTATTAAATGAATTAAACATTTATAAGGAGAATGAATCAAATAAACTAAGTAAACAAGAGTTTAGGGATAAGAAAGTACAAACTCGGTTTTTATAGTGGTTCGGTCAAATGTCACATTGACTCCCTACATCTACTTTCTTAAGACTTCGTTTGATGTTCCACTATCACCAACGAAATGTTTACACGATATGATTAGCTTCGCAGGTACTAATCACTTTGCTTGAGACACCCCCTCAAGTCTTGGAATAAACTCCATGTCACGCCCCACCATCAATGGCCCAGGATACGTGAGAATAAAGAAAAGAAATAGAAATAACCAAACCATGAATATACCATATAATTGTCCGTCACGATAATAATACATCACAACCTATCTCAGAGTATAACAGTAAAAATAACACAAATAAGATATATGGATACAACAACTTATAAACTCCGTATCTTCATAATATATATAGTACACAATAAGCTAGGAATTTGAAATCAGGAAAGAAAAGTAACCCACAAAAGAATGCCCATCTCCAACTATGCAATTGCATGTTTTCTAACCTCTAAGTTAGTCTTGCCTCAAGTTGAATTCTAGACCTATAATTAATAGTAACAAAAATAAATGTACAAGAAGAATAGAAAAAACAAATGTATAGTCAAAATCAGCCAGACGATAAAACTGACAGTATGTGATATAAATACATGCATGAAACCCTGAACAATAGGAAGAAAAAGGAAACAAAAACAAGCATAAGAACTATTCGTGACTACTACAAATGTTACAAAGGTAATGTGTATGAAAACCATGACTCTACACGTTGAAGTATAATCCGATTAACAAATATGAAAACAACATACGTAACTCGACACCACCTCGAAATATTTACAAAAAATAAATTTGACATTGAACTTTAGAAAAGAGCACGACAATGAAATACGGAAACAACCTCGATCCATAACCTGCAAGACAATTCGATAATGACACGCATCAACAACCTCGACAATGATGTGCAATAACAATCTCGACATGATACTCATCAACAACCTTGACAACAATACGCAATAACAATCTAGACACAATACTCGTCAACAACCTTGACAATAATATGCAACAACAATCTAGACATAATACTTGTCAACAACCTTGACAACGATACACAATAACGATCTCTTCGAATACGAATTCGAATAAAAAGATTGCACAATCTCAAGTGACTATATACATGAGCTCGAAGGTCATGTAGAAACCCGAACATAAAAAGGACCTCGAACCCAAATATAAAATAATCTCGAACTTGAATATAAAATAATTTGGAACTCGAATATAAAATAATCTC
>MKEJ01070424.1:0-10032 GCA_001753735.1 Embelia ribes | reverse complement strand
GTAAATTTGTAATAATGAGAGGGGTATTTTTTGGATTGTAAAATATAGAAAATTTTAGGGGATCTTCACACTTTTACAATATAGTTAGATATTGCTCAATTCTAAATTAACCGAATCCCTTTTTGTAGATAACTGCCCAAAATTAATAAAAATTGATTGAATTTTATCTCATGTTGAGATTATTTATATTATTTGGTTATTGATCAAGTCTTACGGATATCTACTATTTTATGTAATTGTTTCATGGAACAATTACGTTTTCTTTCTTTTATTAATTTTCCCTTCTTATATTTGGTCTAATCTTTCACTAGCATGTGTTTAAAGATTTGATTATAGCTTCCGTTACATTATTCTTGTCGATGTTCATATAGGAAGATAATAGATTTTGCTTATTTTGATTTATTTAGTTTAGTGTGTTTCAAGATATTTAAGATAATAAATATGAATTTAGGATAATAAGATACTAGTGTACTTCATCTTCATTTTTTAGTAGGGAATTGAGTGTTACAAATGGATGATAAGATACTATACTTAAATTTATTGTAGAAGGTGCTGAGAAGAGTTTAAGAAAATAACGGGAAGCCTATTTTATGGTTCAAGCTAATTATGGCTTCGCATTTCCATGACTTATAAGTAAAAGATAAATTTTCTTATATAAGGCAATCAGTTTGCATACCCACAAAAAGGTAACTATTACGTATTAACTATGTTGAGAAAGAAAATTTTCTAATATTTTTAAGTTTTCTAGTTACTTAATTAATATTAATTTAAAAAAAAAAGGAAAGGGAGGTGAAAAAATAGATAAAAATATTATAAATGACCAAAACATGATTTTGGACAACAAGTGATTATTTTTACATTGTAGTAGACTTACACATAACTAATAGAATAATTAGATTTTGAGAATTATTGCTTAAAATTAATAATTTAATTTAGTTAAAATTCTTATTCTTCAGGTGCATGGCACATGATAAACAAAATAGTATTGAAAAATATTTTTGAAGCATTTCTTATTTTTGTGTATATTAATATTTTTTTTATATAATTTAAAAAAAAATTGGTGTGATTTATTTATTTTTTGCATGAGAAATGATGTCTAGCAGGTGAGGTATGGAATTAATTAAAATGAGAAAAATGTGTACTTTGGCTATTTCATGTTGTAGCAAATTCATTTTATAATTTCGATTTAGAAATCAAAATCAAGGGTTTCGGCTATTCATTCTCTAATAAGTAGTTCTCTCTCTCGCAGTTGAAAACAGAGGCAGCACTACAGAGATCCCAAAACCCCACAGGTTCTACTCAAACTCTCTCTCCCTTCATATTTCAACACCACTCTCGTCTCCCTCTCTCTCTGTCTCTCTATATATACATACATATATATATATATATATCCCAGTTGGTGTATTAGTTTGATTCACGCTTGTTCTTCTTCAGCTCCGAATCATCAATGACGGACGACACTAAAGACGTCGAGCTTCTCTACGAGTACGGCGAGCGCCTCAACGAGGCTGCCGACAAATCTCAGGTTCATTAAAATTCCCCCCAATTCCTTCTATTTCTAGGGTTTTAAAACTTGTTTCCATTTTTTTAGGGGTGAGCATCGACGCTAACGTTAGTTATTTAAGTTTTTTAATTGTAATCATTATTTTTAGTTGTTAAAATTAGGTTAGAATGATAAAATTTGATGGGGGAAAACCTAATACTGTTAAAAATTGAAACTGAAGAAAAACCTAAATAGATGGTAGTATGGTGGTGTACCGCTCTATGTTGGTCGCGGCACTCTTTTTGATGCTATGGTATGCTGTAATAAAACAAAGTTTTATCGATGGTAGTCGTAACTTTACCGGTGGTGGATGGTATTACCCCTGGCGATGGTAAAATTTGGTTCGGCCCTAAGTTTTTGTGGCTTTTTAAATTCAATTAATTGCATTACTACAGAATGTTGAAGACTACAGGAATATAATCAATGCGACAAAGAGCAACAGTGTAAAGGCAAGGCAGTTGGCTGCGCAGCTCATCCCGAGGTTCTTCAAGTTCTTCCCAGAGATCTCGGACACTGCGGTGGACTCCCACCTCGATTTGTGTGAAGAAGAAGAGCTCGGGGTTTGTTAATTTTTTATTCTGTTTTCAGTTTGCAAAGTTGCTTGTTTTGGTTTGGTTCATTTAGACATGTTTGGGACGTATTTATGTGCGAAAGAATGGCACTTTGGGAACTTGTGTGTTTTGTTAAGTGCGCGTATTTTGTGTTCTGGGCCACTAGGTTTTGTTTCAGGGAGTGGCGTTCACTTTACTATATTGAATTTTATCAGTTGTAAGATGCTTGGTAGGACAAACCATGTGCGAGAGACTGAAACTTTAGGAACTTGTGAATTTGTAAAGTGTTTAGGTAAGTTTGTTGTGTCCTGGGCCGGAACTTTTGAATTTGTAAAGTGTGAGTTTGCTGCATCCCGGGAAGCTAGATTTTGTCAGAAAGTAGTCCACAATGTACTAGATTGCATTTTATCAGTTGAGAGATGTTTGGTAGGAAAATCATTGCGAAATCATATGCCTAAGAATTTCCTAGTGCTTGTTTTAGTTGGTGCATGGAATATCAATTGATGTATGGAGTCTAGTTTTTCTCCTTTCTGATTGGTATGCTTAAAAGAGGTTATGTACTTCTTTCTTAGCTTACATGAGGTCCAAGATCAAGTATTGATATTTATTTGTTGATTCTAGATAGTTTCTTGGGTTATTTTCCCAGGGTCTTGAGTCATTATTTTCAGAGGCAGATAATCTTTTGAAATCGGACTCAGTTCCATACAGAAGAACGGGTTATATTTTTCCTTTCTTCTTCATAATTATTGTAGATATGCTGTAATTGGTAATTGTTCAGCTCTTTCTTTTGGTCTTCTTGATTTTAATTATATGGTTGTATGGTTCTATTATATTTACCGGTGAGTTAATTTATTGCTCTTATTTGTTTGAGCACCTGCAGGTTAGGGTGCAAGCAATTCGTGGACTTCCTCTTTTTTGCAAGGATACACCAGAACATCTTTCTAAAATCATAGACATCCTTGTACAACTCCTTACTGCTGGTAAAATTGGGCTTTCATGTATTGAAATATGTAATCCATTATGGTACCCCTTTAACTTTGCAGCTTCTTTTGATGATTGTAGAGGAAAATGTTGAGCGTGATGCAGTGCATAAAGCCCTTTTGTCTCTACTGAGACAGGATGTCAAAGGTAATTTATTTCTTTTACCAAATTTGTGAAAATACTAAATTCTAATCATACCATTAAAGACACAATAATGGCATTTTCCTTCCAGCTTCTTTGACAGCACTGTTTAAGCACATTGAGAGCGTTGATGAGCCTAGCACAGATGAAAATGTTCGTGAAAGAACTTTATGTTTTATCCGAGATAAGGTGAGTAAGCAAGCTTTGAACTACTCCACTTGACTATTTCTTTCTGAACATTGTTGAGGAACCGCCAACTGCCCTCCAGGTTTTTCCTCTGAGAGCTGAACTCTTGAAGCCTCAGGAGCAAATGGAGAGGCATATCACCGAGTTGATAAAAAAGGTAAGATACGTGCTATCTTTCTCTGCATTTTTTATTGTTTACATTACAATTTTTCACTATTTCCTTTTCTCCCAATTGCTCTTTTACTTTGGGGTTATTGCTCTCAGAATGTTTTTCTCAGATTTTTTTTTTCTATGCTCTATTAAATGCCTGCAATTTCAACATACTGTTTTTCTTTTGCAGAGTTTGCAAGATGTTACTGGAGCAGAATTTAAAATGTTTATGGATTTCTTAAAGAGCTTAAACACATTCGGAGAGAAAGCGCCTCCAGAGCGTGTACAAGAACTAATTGAAATTATTGAAGGGCAAGCTGATCTTGATGCTCAGTTTAATGTAAGTACTTATCTTGCTGTTAACTTACAGGGGTTCTGGGCCTTAGTACTGAATTCTGTAGTAGTAATATGATGTGTAATTTTAGTGCTTGAGGGTTTACGTTGTATGCATCATAATCTTGAGTTCTATTGGAAAGGGTTTTAACAACTCATGCTGGTTTTATTTTTGAGATTCAGTCACCGAGACTTATCGTTATTGCACGAGGATTAGTTATCGTGACAAAACCTTTTGGTCGGATGATCTGTTCTTTCTTGTTGGGGCTTTTACTGCCTTGTAGCTTTTTTTTGAAAGTCATGAAGTTTGTCTAAATGAGAAAATTTGCTGCTTGGGGGACCTCTTTGGGGCAAATTTTTGCATGATTGACAGTGTGACTACCTATCTAAAAGATTCACCTTTACGTATGCATATGCATATACATGCATACATACATACATATTTCTCTCTGAAATCATTGGTTTTGTCAAAGTTCTGGTGGTGGTTATTCTGCTTGGTTTTTTTTTTTTTGTATTGACTTCAGCCTTTTGGCATCTTTGCTTGTGTTCGATCTTGTATGAATACCTGAGATTGGAATTGCTCAAGCTGGGTGTCCTGTCTTTTTCTCTGTCAGTAATATATTTAATTTGTTTGTTGCACACTGAGTTGTGATGTTGTGATTCGTAGTTCACTTTCTTTATTAAATGCCTTAATAGGTCTTGCTGTTACATTCTTTCTTTGTGGAGATTTCTGCATCTTTGCATTGTTGTGATGTGGTTCATACTTTAAATGATTTTCATGCAAATGACTTGTTGAATGCAGGTGGCAGATGCTGACCACATTGACAGATTGATATCATGCCTGTTCATGGCACTTCCATTTTTTATGGTAAGGTCCATGCTAATATAATTCTATCCCATACATTTTATAGTTGAGTTTCCTATTGATTTGACTTTCTCTTCCCCATGCAGCGGGGCGCATCAAATAGCAAGTTCCTCGGTTATTTAAACAAACACATTTTGCCTGTTTTTGACAAGGTAAAGTCACATCTTCCATCTTATCTTTCGTGTAATCAAGCTTATTTTCCGCTCTCGCTACATGTATGTCATATATTTCAGCATTTTCTGTATTTGCCGTCCATATTTGTGATTATGCATTAATTATTATTTAATAATATAAGTTATAACGTAAGTTGGCAATTGGAATGGTGATTAGTGATCGCATTATGCCCGTATTTATGATTGGAGTTGTATGGTGTTTGGTGATCATATTATGTCTGAAAAGGTGATTGGTTCATGATTTGGTTGAGTTGGCTAGTTCAATCTCCAAATATAATTATGATTCACTAATTGGAAAGTCTATGCTTTTTCTTCGAAGATGACTATTTGACCTTGCTCCTTTTTGCTTGTTTTATCTCTCAGCTTCCTGAAGAGCGAAAGGTTGACCTGCTCAAGAACCTTGCAGAATGTTCACCTTATACGATGCCACAGGATTCTCGTCAGCTTCTTCCTTCTGTTGTTCAGCTGTTAAAGGTATACTCATTTTTTACATTAACAAGTTCTTTGAATTCGAAATTTCATGTTCAAAACTTTCTCTGTGCTTAGCTCTAAAAGTCACTCATTGTGAACATCGGACACAAAGGTCCTCTACCAATTGTGGTGTCTTGTACTCTTTTGTGCAGTTTCTGTCCCCTGTTCATGTTATATTTTTTATAGGAATTGTTTCGAATGTATGAAAAAATCTTTAATTGTTAAAGTTAGTTCTCCTCCTATGAGTTTCATATTCATTGCAAATATTCATTTTCAACATTCTCTCTCTCTTTTTGCGCATTAAAAACCTTTGGTAACTGAACTTTTTTTTTCCGCAGAAGTACATGCCACGGAGAAAATCTGGAGAAGAGATGAACTTTACTTATGTGGAGTGTCTCTTGTATACATTTCACCACTTAGCTTCCAAGGTTGTTAATTACTGCTTGATCTTTTATCGATGCATTTTCCCCATCTTTGCTGTTTAATCATTTGTTTTCTGTGTTACAGGCTCCCAATGCCACTAACAGTTTGTGTGGGTACAAAATAGTGACTGGTCAACCATCAGACAGGCTCGGGGAAGATTTCTCAGAGTTTTATAAAGAGTTTACTGAGAGGTGATTCTTTGTTGCACCGTCCTATTTTTATGTGGTTCTTATAATCCTGTTGTAGTCTGTATTCCATTATTTTATGTTTTAACCTTGGCAACAGAGCGAGCAAACGTAGGTTACTTTAGAGTGCTTTTTGGCAGCTGTCTGGCATTGGGTGTATTTGCATTGTGGCAGAGTTGTATGGATATGAATAATTGACGGATAAATAAATATCTTCAACTTAGTTCTGTGCTTAATATCCGTGCATTGTTCTTTGATCTGTTTCCTACTGATTCCTTGACGCAGAGGTGTTAGGAAAGGCATTAGCACAGACACTGGGGGGATCCATGGCTTACCTTTTTGGGGAAATTGATAACAGTAGTAAAGGATAAAGTGTGATTGACATATAATGATGGTGAAACAGTTAGGAGTTTTGACAGAATATGTGAGAATTCAATTCCAACAGATGCTCTAGGGGCAGATTTGATGGTGAGAATGAACTTAAATTAAAATTCCTGTGAAAAAGTGAAGTAATGTTTTCATTATTGGCCTGGTTGATATTCGGCTCGGAAACACTGCATGATATTTACTCCGATCTTTGAGCAGTCAAATACTGGTGCCAATAGCTTAATCTCCAACTTAAATTTAAACTCTGCAGTCTCTTTTTATTCTTCTACATGACATAATGAGGGCCTAAAAAATTATACACGTGAGTGGATAGTGTCACTTTCAGTGAGTTTGTTTTTCTGGATTCCTGTCCATTTTCTCATTTCAAATAGACCTCAAGCCTACATGTACAGTTCTACTTGGTCTCTGCTTTTTCAATTACTTTCTGCTCCTTTGTTCTGTCCTTTTGCTGAATCTCTCCCTTTCCCCAACTATACCTTGCTAATCATCATCGATGGAGCTTGTGTTGATTCTATTATTTGCTGCGTTAGTACCTTGATTGTTTTGCAATCTTTTGAATGACAGTGACTCCCGTGGTTCCACTTTTAACATTTAGTGGGTGTGAACATGTTTATTGTTTCGCCACTTGCCTCCTTGACATTCAAAACTTGGTTTCTTTGCTCGAGTAGTGAGAATTCACAATTTATGATAGTGGTTTCAGTGAGAGGGTGTTCTACGAACAGTTAAGCATCTTTATTCTCAGATCTCAGACTGTTGACTTATTTTGGGATCTTTGTTGAGAAATTCAATATATGGCTTAAGATCTGTGGTTGGATACCGATGTCATTAGTCTAAGTCGGGGATATTCTTTGGTTTGGTAGATTTGAAGGGTTAAGAAGGAAAGGAAAACTAGTGATTCTATCCAAGTGGAATTTCTTTAAGGAGGTTTTGTTTTGGTCAGCATCAGGATAGGGCTCTCTGGTATTATATGGACAAGAGTCACTGATTCAACTTGCAAGTTCTTGGAGCGATGGGTGAATGGTTCGGTGAGATCTCATTTAACCGTATGCCTACATTGTTTCATTATTTTGGTTAACTAATTTTTTATTTTCAATTTTGTTATATTCTTTTTTGTATTTTTGGGGTTTGACAATTTAGCTTGACTCCAAATTAATCCTGTGAGGTGTTCTATTATTTACACTTTGTTTTATCATAATATTCATTTATTCTATTTATGAATCTTTTGACATTTGGGAAAATTAATGTGAACATTTGTCGTTGGGGCAGGTTAAGTGCTGTTGAAGAGCTAGCTAGAGCCACCATCAAGAAATTAACTCAGGGTATGACTGAGCACAACAAAGCTATGGCTTCTGCTAAAACTGAGGAAGCAAAGGCTAGCATTGTGAGTCTATATCTTCTAGCTTCCTTTTCTAGTGCCCGAGTTATGTGCTTGCTGGTACTGACTAACAGAACATGCGTATTCTGCAGAAAGCTCAAAAGCAGAATACTACCACTGGATTGCGAACTTGCAATAACATTTTGTCCATGACACAGGTCCCTATCTTAACCATTAACTGCCACCTTATCCTTCTTTTGAACTGTAGAATTGTTGGGTTTATATGCTAGTATTACTGTGTCTCACTACTGTTTTATTTGATTTCTGATATTCCCAGCCATTGCATGTAAAATCCCCTTCGTTCATTGGGGACAAGAAAATCAATCTTTCCTGGAAAGAAGCAGCGAAAACGCCACCTTCAACCGCTGCAGCAACTGGGTATACTGAAGCTGCCTGTTTCTTTATTCTTTTTTGGTGCATGAGCCGTCTGCTGTTAAAATTCACTCTCCTATTTGTTCTTTTAGAATCTACTAGTGCTTGTTGCCTGTTTGTTATAGTTTTTCTTATGGGGAGTGGGAACTTGAAGGGTAGGTTTTTTGTTTCATAAGCTGAAATACTCCGGGAAAGCTCTTGAGCTTATTCGTGTCTTGTCTTCCAATAGATCAGAGATTTTTGACAAATCATGAGAACTATCAACACATAATGTTGAAGATGCTATATTTCCAATAAAGGCAGAACATGTCTCAAAATTCATCAAAATGTGATTCAATTTATTTGAAGCAAACTTTGTTTTTACCTTAGAAATACCAAGAAACAATCCTTTTAACTATATTTTTATTTCTTTGCCTCTTTTTTGTTTGTTTGTTTTTAACCTTGCCTTAACTTTTATATTATTTTTCTGTAGAGGGAAACGTCCTGCAAACTCAGCTAATGGTTCAGGCAGCAATCCATCGAAAAAGGGTCGGGGATCAGGTGGCATTCAAAATCAGCAAACTTATTGGGGATACGAAGGTAGAGGAGGTGGGAGGGGCCGAGGCAGGGGCTGGGGTAGACGTGGTAGAGGAAGAGGATATTAGTAGCTTCTGGTTGGAACCAATCGCAACAAAGGATGAGAGACTGTATGTGCCATTAACTCAGATTAATGTCAATACATTTCAGTGGGAGTTGTATTGTTTCTTTTTCACCCGCATTGCGAGTTTTTTGCTAGAGTTGTGAGATTCGGATGATTAACCCGCCCTTAGAGTTCATATACTGAACTGAATTTGAATTATTTCCTGTCTAATCATTGTGGGGCTTGTTGGATTATTAGGTGATTTGTTGGTTTATATTGGTTAGTTGTGGAGTATCTCTGTATTTTGATTCTACAGGTATATGTCTATTTTATTTGATTGATTATTGGGATTTAGGGTAGAATCAAATTGGGGTAACTGAAATGGAAGTTAATGAGAATGCGCGCTGAAAAGGTTTTTTCGAAAATTTTTGTATTAATCTTAACTAAAATGAAATACACAAAACTAAGGCAGTTAATAGAAAAATTAGACGAAGTTCAATAAGAAAGGAATACGATATATATATATATATATATAATATAAAATAAAATAAAAGGCTAATTCATTCTATAAACCTAGGGATGGCAACGGTGTGGGTTTTGACTTTTTCAACTTCATCTCGCCCCTCTTTAGGGTTGGGTTTTGCCTTTTTTCATCCCCTTCGGAATTTGGGTTTTTTCGTGGATTTTTGTCTCTGTTAATGTATAATCATATTTAAAAAATTAATTTGCTTTAATTAAAATTAACAACTCAAAAATTGTATTTCTAAAAAATAAACAAATAAAATTTTCACATAATTAAAGCAATCTATTAGAAATTAGAACTCAGTTTTCTTTCAACTACAAATTAAAAAAATACTAATATTTTAGAAGCATTTTGTTATGTTTCAAATAACACTCATAGCATTAAATACCATAATAAAAATACAATAAAATGTTTTGTAATTTTTCATAAAAAAAAATTCCCTTTTATGTAAAATGAAAAATTTCAATCAAAACAAATCCAATACAGCGGGATCAGGGTCGGAGCGGAACGAGTATCTGTATTCCTATCTCTGCCTTCCTCAAAATAGGAGTCGAATTTTTTCAGTCAAAATCGGAATGGATCTGAGTGGGTACCGGCAATTCTGATCTTTTTAGCATGCATATATGTATTCCTATACATACTGTTCAGAACCTGCCTGCAAGCACTTGTGCTGTTTCTGGTTATTGCAAAATAGATCCCTGAGTTTTTATAACTTGCACTGCAAGCCCATGGGTTATGAATATTGATGATTAAG
>MKEJ01070423.1:0-15455 GCA_001753735.1 Embelia ribes | reverse complement strand
TATTTTTTTTCTACTAGCCTAAAACAGCGAGTCTCTAAATTATGTTTTACATTTCTAGTTTATCATCTATGCATATTCCGGTCTTGTCAACTAAAACTATATCATGGGCAAATAACATGCACCAAACACTTTGGTTTCAAAGTGTCTAGTAGGTTTGTTATTGCGAATAAGAAAGGACATACAGTTGAGTCTTAATACAACCTTGTTATAATAGGAAAACTAGATGACATGCCATCACACATTTTGGCAATAGTAACTACAACCTCAAACATGTCCTTGATTATGTTTATGTGTAAGAGTAACATATTTATTTGTCAAAACCCACCCATGTACCCCGCAAGTAACTCTATCATAAGCCTTCTCAACATCAATAAAAATAATACGTTAGATTTTTTCCCCTAAATCCCTTCATCAATTGGCTCAGTAAATGAACACTTCTCTAACCGATTGCCATGGCATAAACTCACGTTGGTTTTCCGAAATTGTAACACTATGTCTCAATGAATATCAAAACTAAAATTTTAAACTCCGATACTTGTCATGGACTAATAGGCACTATAAGACACGAAGAACCCTATTTTCACGAACAAAAGGTCATGTCATGTGTAGATCCAAATTTCCCAGAAAAATAGGATACAAAATATTTTCGAGACTTCTTGACACAACACAGAAACAACATGTGATCAAGGTTATGGTAAAAGCAACTAAAATTTCTCCTCAAACAATGAAGTCATGGACCATGTCCACAAGTACATGCTTTCAAAATTCAAACACAGCAAAATCCAGTACTACTACCAAGTTAGTCACTAGAAAATAGTTGAATAGAACAAACAAGGTTTAGATAAAGACAAAGTTTCACGTACAAATGCTATTCTCACAAGGAAGCTCTTCCACAAGCTATCATAGTGTCTTTGGGGGGCCATTAATAGCCTCAGTTAGAAAAGTAAAATTTTGATAAATTATTATAAATGGATCAATAATTCATAACCTTACACGTAACAATGTTCAGCATAAGTCTCTGAAAATTTATCATGAAAATATCCCTCTGAAACTGCTCTTCAGGTATTAAGATACCAGACAGCAAATATCAAGGATCTTATCCACGAAACTGATGGAAAAACATAACTAATAGTAAAGCAATGAACTGAAAATGTAAGTACTTCTTGAATTTGGTACTACATAGGTCATAATTGCTTCCAGTAAATAGAGTTATGCAAATTGTAAAAATAAAGAATAAGTTGAAAATTGACACAAAAATTTGGTCCTCATTTGACATAAGATAATACCTTTCTTCTTTCAGATGTCAACTGAGGAAGAGATAAACGTATAGTTTCTCCATCATTATTTGGAGTCATTCCAAGATCAGAGCTAACAATAGCCTTCTCTATAGCCTTCAAGCTGGGAAAACAATGGAACGTCAATTTACAGCAGGTAGTAATGAACCTAACTTCATCAAAAGACATTAAAAGGCAACCAAAAAGTTTGAACACATTAACAAAATTCAACAAAGGTATCGCAGGATACTGAAGAACCATAATGATCCTCATCCCACAGTTCTAAGAATGTATATATTCTTTACAAGGAATCCTTACAGATTAGCAATACAAAAAAATCAACATAGCAGAATAGAAAGGGATGATAAATGTAATTACCCTCAACCAACTCTTTTAGATCCATGGGTTCTCAATTCTCAGCAAACATACCTGGATTTATCGTAAGGCTGCACCAGCAGGGAAGTTGCATCAGGGGTACTAACTTGGGCTATGCTCTTTAAGCTGACAGGAGTACCATAGTACTCTACCTAAAAATTAGATAAAGTACATGAAGACACCAAAGAGTACACAGCGTGTATGCATATCAAGTGAGACGGATGTGTTATCTCCATGCATGCCATCAAACCCAAGTGATTCCCTATATCACCAATTCATCACATAAATCTTAAATTTATTTAAAAAATTAAAAGTAGGTGGAACATACTACTTTAAATCTAATTAATGGAAATAAAGAAAAGATTATATCAAAAGAAATAACATAATTCCATATTTGTTTACATTGAGTTGAGGTTTATAAGGTTTTTTTTTTTAAGATAAAGCACTGAATTAGAAAAACACCTAGAGGGGGCGAACCTTTCATATACTGAGCTCTCTTAAGGAAGTAGGCTCAATAGGACAACATGAAAAGATGACCGTCCTTGTCCCCAGAACATGCAGAAAAGAAGTATTGCTTTTTAGAGATACTATCGAAGATTCTTCATCATCGAAAGCTCTAGCACTCTAATCATGCCATAAGAACCACATGACTAAAAAAAGAAATGTACTCGAGTTTACTCCCCTTATGGGTAGACGCAGATGTCCAAGTACTCAAGGGAGATAAACAAAAAATGGACTTGAGTCTTATAGTTAATTGATACTTGCCCAGTCTTTTTCTCTTTCACGTGAAATTACCACCACGATGTGGAAACTAAGTATAAGTGTTAAGTTCCAACATGTATCTAAGTTTCGACTCCTCTGATTATCATGTGACAGTTACTTTAAAATTGCAACATATAATATGAGAAAACTTAGGGCTGTCAAATTGACCCAACCCGACCCGGCCCGTCCCGTTTTTCCAGGTCCGGGTAGGGTCTTTCAGGTCCACATTAGTCTTTGGGTCGGGTCCGGATCCGGATCCGGGCTTGTAGCCTATACCCATACCCTACCTGAAGTATAACTAGCAGGTCTCTGGGCCTGGGCCTGGGCCTGGGCCTGGGCCTCTTTATATATTTATAAATTTTTAGCGGGTTTTGGGTCCGGACCTCGGGCCTACCCGTCGGGTATGGGCCGGGATCGGATAATATGAGGGGACCCAGGCCCTACCCAAAGTGGTTTGGATAGGGTACGGATCTGGACCAAACGGGTCCGGGTAGGGTATTGAGTCGCAGGCCATTTTGACACCCCTAGGCAGACTATACTATGTGAAGGCACAGTCCTTTGACAAATCCCTAAAACTAGTATCAAGCCTCCCAAAAGAGTACAGCAATTTTCTATGCAATTTTCTATGAGTAATATATACTGCTGACAGGTTTGCAAAAGTTCCTACCTCAATGCGATCCAACATGGATGGGTTTGCTCTTCCAGTCCTTATGGAACTGAAATTTGACCTAACAGTTTCAATTGTCTTCTCCATCTTTTCTTTCTTGAAAAAAAAAAAAGTGATTCACATATTAGATTCTCAACAAAAAAATCACTTAGAAGAGTCAAACCTAGGAAATATATAGCATAACCAACTTACAACATTTTTTTCAATTGTGGATTTCTCAGCTTCAATTTCTTCTATGGTTGCACACTTTAAAAACCCTGCTCTGAAGGAGAAATGAAACAATCATGAGCTACGACCAAACATGGAGTAATTATTTTAATCACATTATTGCAAATAACTTGCCTCCTCTCATATGCATATTTGACAACAAAGGGTTTCCCAGCAATTCTTCTCACGCCACCATCAATTGCCACGTAATTTGAAGCCGACCTCCATGAAACAACATTGCGGATAGTCAAGTTAAATCCAGCAAACTTAGGTCCTCTAGAGCACGTATCTACAAAATGTGAAAATCCAAAATTTATAATATGTGTCCAGTGACCAATCACTTCCTCACATGTATGGAAATGCTCACTGGGAAAGGGAGCCTCTATGTGCAATCAGCCCTCTCCACCCAAAAACAGAAAGAAAAACTTTTTATTATCTAGTATAGTTGCAATCCTGTTTCTGTTTAGATAAGCCACAATAGTTTCACTCATTTTTTTTCAACGTAAATCTTCATTGCGCCTCCTAACTCTTTTGTCAACAAACAACAAAGGAATAATCCCAAGAATTTGGGGGGTCGGGTAAATGAAACCAAAATAACATATTATGTCAGGTCATTGACATGAATTTCCATATCTACTTGCTCATCTGTTTTTCTAAACCCTTTATCTCAACAGGCTGGCAGGGTTACAAAAACCCCTTAAGCCATTTTCAACAGATTTGTTTTGTACAAATACCCTACATGAAAAAAAGTAACCATAAACCCTATGTCGGTAAAATAACATTAATGTAGCAACAGAGAATTCTGTAGATTACTCCTCTTTTTCTTCACATTTTGAAAAGATTTGTGGATATCAGATTTAGGGTTTGTTCGGTTTCAGATTTTAATACAAAAGCTAGTTTTTTTCAATCTGAGAAAAAAGTTGGAAGTATCCACTTAATGTTTCTAAATTTTTTAGGCCAAAACAGCAAAAAGACTAGGAATAAAAACTACGCAACCAAATGTTATCCTAGCTTTTAAACAAAAAAGTTAAGTTTTTCATCTAAGAAAAAAATTTAATGCATTCAGCTTAAATTTTCTAGCTTTGTTAAGGTGAAAACAGCAAAAAGACTCCGCTAGAAAAGCTGCATAGGCAAATGCCACGCTTTTACGCAAAAAGGCAGAAGTTTGAACTTAAAAGCTATAAGCAAACAAATCTTTAGTACTTTACTTCATCAGAGAGTCGAAAAGGTTACACCTGGGTAATTTAGCGTACATTTCATGCCATTTCCTTCTCAACAATGCCAATCAATGTTTTAAACTAAAACAGATAGCAACATATCAGTGATTAAGATTAGTTGATTGATGGATATCATATTTGGGATTCGTTTAGTTGCAACTTTAAGCAAAAAAAAGAACTTTTTTCAATCTGAGAAAAAGGTAGGCTGCTACTGGCTTTTCTTTTTTAGGCCAAAATAGCAAAATAAAATAAAATAAAATTATCGATGTCTTGTTTTTCACTCATTCAACCCTTACTACCCGAAAACAGAAAGAAAAACTTTTTATTATCTAATATGGTAGCAATCCTGTATCTGTTTAGATAAGCCACAATAGTTTCACTCATGTTTTTTCAACGTAAATTTTCATTGCGCCTCCTAACGCTTTTGCCAACAAAAAACGACAAACAAAGGACTAATCCCAAGAATTTGGGATTGGTTAAATGGAACCAAAATAAGATATTGGCATGAATTTCCCTATCTAATTGCTCATCTGTTTTTCTAAACCCCGTGAGACATTTTCAACAGACTTGTTTTGTACAAATACCCTACATGAAAAAAATTAACCATAAACCTTATGTTGGTAAAATAACATTAATGTAACATCAGAGAATTTTGTAGATTACTCCTATTTTTCTTCACGTTTTGTGAAGATTTATGGATATCAGATTTAGGGTTCATTTGGTTGCAGATTTTAAGCAACAAGCTAATTTTTTCGATCTAGGAAAAAAGTTGGAAGTATCCAACTTAATGTTTCTAGATTTTTTAGACCAAAACAGTAAAAAGATGTAACCAAAAATTTTTTTAGTAATTTACCACGTCGGAGAGTCAAAAAGGTTACACACCGGTTATTCAGTATACATTGTATACAATTTTCTTCTCACCAATGTTTATCAATTCCCTAACTAAAACATATAGAAATAAGTTAGAGAATTCAGGCCGGCCTTTCTCATTTAATTTCTATATCCAACTTTTTAGAAACCCATTTGCCCAACTATAAATCCACATTTAAGAAATCGCCAACACCAGCCTTTCTAAAATATTTGTTAAAAATTACTACACTAATTATATATATTATAATAAAATAAATATTCCTTAATCGTAACTAATGTTTTAAATATTTGCTGGGAAAAAAATTAATAAAAAAAATATGAGTAGTAAATTTCTCCATTGATACTGCATCATTATTGAAAAG
The DNA here is from genome assembly GCA_001753735.1 of Embelia ribes. Taxonomy (NCBI): domain Eukaryota; kingdom Viridiplantae; phylum Streptophyta; class Magnoliopsida; order Ericales; family Primulaceae; genus Embelia; species Embelia ribes. The sequence goes on along the minus strand of MKEJ01070423.1, from coordinate 9,721 downwards.
TAAGCCAGAAATTCGTAAAAGTAGAAAGCCTGCCGTAAGAAACCCTTGAACACTGATGTTAGAGCATTCCCACCTGTCTTTATAAATCAAAGAGAGAAATGTGACACATCCGTGTTTCTATATTTCTCAGTTTTTCTAAAATTTTTACAAAAATGATAACCCTAAGGAAAAATTTACTACTCGTAATTTCTCTATTAAAAAATTAAATTATTTTCACAAAAACTACGAAAACCTAGCTAAGATTCGGAAAAACATATTTTTTATTTTATTTTATTGTATGATATATAATTATTGTAATAATTTTTATACAAATTTTATAAAAGGAATGGTATGAACAATTTTGTTGATTTCTGATGGAGAAATGAGTTTATATAGAAACCTGGTGGAATGTTCTTAATGCTCTAGAGATCAAATCAGTTGATATCACTCGAAAAAAAATACGCCAAAGTAGGGCGAGTGGTAGTGCGGACCTCGGAGGAAGACGATGGTTTTGGAAGGGTTATGCTTGTTCAGACGCCGGGGATGAGCACTAGGCACACGGCCGCTGGGAGAAAACGACGTCGCCATTACAATTGCAGATATGGAGATAGAATCGCGTATACATACATATATAGATATATATATATGTATGTATGTATATGTGTGTGTATTATGACAGGTGTGGGGCTGTGCAATGTGGATAAGTTATGATACTATTATCCGTCTCCTACAATTGTCGCCCCATTACTTTTCACTAATTGCAAAATGGCTCCTCTGGTCACCCAACTTTTCTCGTTTAATTTTTGAATCTAGCTTATTCTTGCAGACAAAATTATACGTGCTTATCAAATTACTAAATATTATTCGAAATCAAGTTATTCAAAGAAGGAACTGTAATTTGAAAAATCAAGGAGTGCACGCGGCTATAGAAAACCACCTTAACAAGGTATTCAAAACAAAATCTCATAGTTAGCTTAGATAAGTTAGTGATACAAAATCGATATGAATGCTACGAAGTTGTCATTGATTTATACTTGAAACCGAGAGCAATCTATCTACAGAAAAGCAGAAAAAGATGCCAATAAAAATCGACAAGCATTGGGTTCTCAACAGTATTCTCCAACTCGTGGGAAATTAAAAGGAAAAAAAAACATTTGTTTTGCGATGATTTTTGAAGAATGATATCAACGGCAAACGCAATAACCATTTCCCAAACTGTAAATTTCAGGACAAAAGTTTCAGGAGAGAAACGATAGCATATGAACCCATACAAATGCAGAACAATCTATACAGCAGAAGCAAAACCAAAGCGAAAAAAATGAAATGAGAAAAAGAAAAGAGCACTCAGGTTCAGCAATTATCCTATATGAATGATTTAAAGTATAAAACACAACATACATTTCTAAATTTGTCCCAAAATGGTAACCGTGGCATATTTTCAGAATAATGTCGCATAGTTTTCATCGAGCAATGGTGGAAGTACATGTGGCATCATCGGCACTAGACCAGCTCTGCTTGATTCCGCAGGCTAGGATTGGTCGTTCGATAGGGGCTAAGACAGCAGTAGTTTCTCTCTCAAGCATAGAACAGTGCTTCCCGAATGTCTGAACACTAACATAAAGTCGGAAATCTAGACCAAACAAAAACTTCACCTCCAATTTATTTAGCTCTCTTGTGGTTACACCTCCCACTTTCGCATAGTATGCATTGCTGAAGAATCTGAAAACCGTGTAAATTGTGTTTAGAAGATACGAACAAATCAAGTTTCATGATATGCGAGAATCAGAATCCATGTGGACAAGTACAAATCCCGGTTTTAAAAACCATGTACGAGCGTATGTCTATGAAGTATGGACATCCTGTAACAAGTGTCTCATGCAAATATTGACTAAAACTTTAATGCCAATTGTACTGCAAATATTGGTTTCTACCACATTTATCTTTTACCAAAAAACCATAAAGAAAAGCATATTCAAATTGGGGTTTAATACTCACGCATCGTCAATAAATTTCACGGCAACCATCACACTAGTGATCAAAAGGCGATGGACGTTGAGTGATGTAAGGTGCATCTTCATCCTTTGGATGAACTTCTCAACATAAATGAGTGCTACGACAAAGCAAGACGGGCTGCAGCACGAGTACTTGTAGATACGATCAATGTATTGACGTATGCCCAGAGAAGGAGCTCTTGATCCATCAAATATAGTAACATCACCTCTAATTCGCGCAGTCTCTAGTATCATTTCATTTTTTTGGACACATCTCTCAAGAAAGGAAGAGAGAAGCGACAGAACTCGAGGTGATCCTCGATTTTCCTTTTTAAATTCTTGAAGACCTAATTTGAGGTAGAGATCTGAGTCTGTTTCACTTGCTAAAGTACCCATATCGAAGCTGCAGACCATATAGTAAAGTTAATAGCAAGTTTAACCAACACATATGTTATACACAAAGCTTCAAGACAAATATTGGACTGTAGCACATAAAACATGACTAAAATTACTCGTATGATCATACCATACCGGAACTCAAAAGATTACGATGTATTTCAGATGTTAATTTGTTTTTCTCAAAACAGGATCAACAAAACGAAAATTGAGTTGCTTTTCCATTGAATGCATTGAATCTACATAGCCAACTAGGTGTAATTTGTAAACTGTATCGTGATTGTGAAATAAGTCTTTGATCAAATTGTAAGACATACCAAACTAACATATTCAAACCATAGACATCTTTAGTTTATTTTACCAGTCTTATTGTTTCACCCTTTTCGTACGAATTACATATATGTGAACCTTCTTCAACCAAAACCTAATTCTATTGCTTTGTCTCATTATGTGACTTCATCAAATTAATGCTATTTCTCTCCATAAATGCATGAATAGGCGATATTGAGCACAATATGGCACAGAAGTGCCGGGGACAAGACGTATTTAAGACCATCAAACTTCTTTTTAAACCTGAGTCAACTATATAAATCAAACACTCATAAATCTCATTTATTTTCACACAGTAAACGCAGGTAAGACTTATCAAAGTTCATTTCATCCTTTTCAGTGTTCAATCTATTTAGGCAGTGCTTAAGTCATGTAAGGACGATAACCTATTGATGCAACAGAAATGTAATGAGAGAAAGTGAAGGGTAAACAGAGAGAGAAAGAACCTGAGAAAAGGAGAAGAAGAGACAGATAATTTCAACAATATCTACTTCAATTCCAATACACAATCTGAATTTTACATCCCAATTAAACCCTTTTCATAGAAGTCTATGAATCAAAAGTGCATTGAAAAGACACAGAACAAACAAAAGTCACTGCCAAATTCAATGAACACGTGCAAAATCTCAATCTATCCTAAAAGTATTCCTAATTTTTGGAGTTAATAAAAGGATAAAATAAGTACATCAAAAACCATGATAAAATCTACTATTCTTTGTCCACATTACCTATTACATAAAGACTAAATAGGAACACATTTTAAGTGAGCAACACCTGTTTTAGGCATATTGTACAGATTTGTTAACAACCCGGACATGGAACGCCTGTTTTAAGACTATGTATTTCTTATCTGCTTGTAAAGCTCATCATCCGATTCTTGAAGTTGGTGCTTGATTCATCTTAATTGCATTAAAAAATCCCACAATAAGTACTGCAATAAAAGCCCTTAAAAGCCTAATCCAAGTACAAAAACCCCCAAGAAAAAGGAGAAACAGAACAGAAAAAGGCCCAAGGACAAACAAACAGAACAAGAAGCAACAAAAGGAGAAAGAAATGAACAAACTCATAAACAAGTAAGGTTAAATTTCAGAGTAATGAAATTTATAGGCATAATTTTGTAACCTAAAATAAAGAAAAAGAGCAATAACAGAATTCCCACCAATCTTTCTAAAAGGACGTTAAATATATGTTTCTAAAAATTATGTCCAAAAAGTATTTGACAACAGTATTTCTTTCCTAAAATTGATTTCTCTAATGAGAAAGAATTGATACATTGAATTTCCAGACAAGAAATTATCATAACCCCTTTCTTTAATAACAAATTAACTTGTTCTCTTCTTAATTATCTGTCTCTCATGGGAGTGGTTTTCTCCCTCCCGGATGTATACACGTATATTATGTATCTAGTATTGCAAAAATGCTTTTGATGTTTCATTTTAAAAATAATATATAACTAATTTCTAAAATTGGTATATTTTATAAGCGGGAAATTAATATTTTAATTTCTACAAGTAGTGTTTTGAGAAAGGCTACTGGAATGCCCTAGCAAGGCAAAAGCCTACTTAGTAAATTTGCAAACTATTGCCGTTTAATACCCATACATAAATGTAATCGAAAAAAATTTCCGGGTTCTAAATTGATATGAAAGTTAATGAAAAATACCAGTATTTTTAACACATCCGAAATAAAAGCATGCATATTTTACGTTTTTAACCATTTTCACGTTTCACACTTTCGAAAAAACAATTTTCAATTGAAAAAAAATATATATTTTTAGGAATTTTATAATATAAATGATATACCACGCGGAATTTTTGGAATGTACTTTTAGCAATAAATCGTATTAAACCCGACATTTACTAACTATAAACAAGGGTACCATTCCAAATGTCTACAAGGTTACCCTAAATAAAAATTTAAGCAGCAAATTTCCAAGAAATAAAGAACAACCCATCAATTAAAACATCATCATCAAATAGATCCCAACTATTTAGCAACAAATATAAACTTTAAAACCAGTAAACCCATAAAGAAGCCACAAAAATGCCTCACAGAAGTGTTTCTTAAGCTCCATTATTACAAGAAAGGCCAAATTAGGGCACGCACGAAAAAGAAATACTTACAGAGGTGTGGATGGTGATATATCTACAGCTCCATGAACGCAGGCTGAATGGAGGAGAGAGAGAGAGAGATTCTCACATGAAAGCAACTTCTTCTTCCACTCTCTCTTTCTCTCTCTTTCTCTCTCTTTTCTCTGTTGCAGCAGTAATATGTTTCAAAAGGAAGCCTCTTTTTGAGAGAGAGAGAGAGAGAGAGGGCACCGCCGCGAACAGAACGCGAAGAGAGGGAGAGAGAGAGAGTTTTGGTGGTTGCATTCATTTGGGTCACTTCACATGGACTCCTGGTCTATTCTATCCCCCTCTTCTCTCTATCTCTCTCTCCATTGGATTCATATTTTTGTTATTTGTGTTTTTTTTTTTTGGGGTGAATTACATAATGATCCTCATAGTTTTAAACCAAGTTTCTAATTGGTTCCCATAGTTACGAAGGTTACATTAGTTTACTATTATTTTGAAAAACAACAAAATTTGTCCCAATAATTTAAGAAAAAAGAAGCTCAAATCATTTGCTCTCTTAATTAGTTTTTAACACTGAATTGGATTTAGGAATGTGTAGACCCCATACTAATCAAGTTATATCAACCAATCCAATAGTGGCTACCTCTGTGTGTGAACAAATTAAAGAAGCTAATTTATTTGAGCATTCATAGTTCAAAAGAAACGTAGCATATATGGTCTTTTCTGTTATTTTTTCTCATATTAAAAATCTAATGCTCAAAGTAGGAGATGATGTCAACATAAATTATAGCGAAAAGTATGAATAAATTACATGCCGGTCATTTGATATGATTTTCATTGCAACGTGATTTGGCATTTATAGGAAGGACCAAAAAAGTCCTGTGATCAAAACTTGGAGATAAATATTGTTTCAGTTGAAACTATGGAACTGGATAAAGTTTTTGGTAAATTATGGGGACTATTAGTCTGACATTTTTCTTTTTATAGTTGGTTTATTACACTTTTAATTTTAGTGGAAATTACATTGTGAGTCTCTATGGTTTGTAGTAATTTTCAATCACATGCTCGAGTTTTGGATATAACATCAACAGTCCATGAGGGAAAACATTCTAACAATATTGACAATTTCAAATATATAAACATTTTAAAGATACTTTGGAAGAATAAATGAGGCCTTGAAGTCTTGTCAATCTTTTCTCAAATGTTGTTAAATATTACCATACATGTTTTTTTGTTCCCTTTTTAGTAGTGGAAACTTCATGGGCTGGTAATCATACTCAAAATCACAAATTTTTTGGCAAACTTTGCAATCGCTGAGATTGAAATTCAAAACCCTGGATAAAATATTTAACTAACAATCGACATACGCAATTATTCATTCATATTTGAAGCAAGGTTGTAATCGTCCTACCACATTAGATCAATGAATAGTTTCTTGGTTCACATCATAAAATAAAAAATATATAATCATAAGATCCAACTGAAAAAATAATTTATTCAAATATATAAAATAAATTCAGAATAAAAAAAAATATGAGGACTCTTCAAGATCCAAACAAAAGATAATTTTCATATAACTAGTAAAATTTTATGATCTGGATCAAGATAAAACAAACTTGAATTAAGTTAATATAAAATTACCTGGTTCAGATACCAGATCAAAGAAACTAAGCTTCGTATAAACAATGTCCTAACACACACGATGAAGGTTGCTGTAATTTTTGAAACCGTGCAGTACGTTTATGTGATGGTGAAATCATTGTAAGGGCTTACAATGCAATTTTACCTTCCATTTATTGGGCAACCATGTTAGAATATTTCTCAACCGACAAAAAGCGGTGCCGCACTCCAGCTGTGATGGGCTTCTTCTATTGGGTGAAAACTTCTATTGGGTATACAGTATTTGTATTATACACCAATACAACTTATGAAATAAGAATTGTAACAGTTTAAAATAAAGTGATAACATAATAACAAAAATAATAATATATTGATAAAAAAATGAAATAATAATATATTGAATAAGATTTATGGTATTTTAAATAAGAATGAGCAAGAAGGGTACTATTCTTGTACAGCACATATGCTCTATGGAAGTTGGCACCCTTTTATTGAGCCTACCACAACTCCTAACACCCCGTATTTATTATTCCACCGCAATATGAAGATATATAGAATCATGCTTTATATAAATAACTATTGGATCAATCTATTTATGGTATTGAATAGATTTCACCCTGAGCTCTTTATTTTAAAATTGATTGTTGAGATTAAATAATTTTTTGAAAATTTAAATTTTGTGCGAGATTCATATATATAATTTCAACTGCTAATTTTAATGTAAACTGTCCAGATGTATTGGACAGAATGTACCCAGCACTAATGATCGGTGTTCCAATACTATTTACTCTTTGTATATTGCTAATTTTTAGTTTAGTACTACATGCAAGCTTTTGGTTGTCTACGATTCCCATTGATATTTTAGCAATCACCACATACATGCCATTACAATTTGATCAGGGTGGAGTTTTTCCCACCAAATCTTTTATATATTTCCATTCGGTGCCCAATTTGGTACAAGGGTTGTACCGGTAGGAATAATAATCAGTTTTAAAAAAATTATAATTTTATATCAAAATATAGTAATTTTTTTTCACAATATAGTAACAATATTGTACTTAATTTTTTTAAAAAAAAAACTAATTTATTATATCACATCACTTCTTATAAAAAAAATTATAATATACTGAATGCAATATTTATTTAAATTAAAAGTATTAAAGTTAATATTATTATTATATTGTATAAAGGAAATTACTATATTTTAACATAGAATTATCATATTAGTTAAAATGAGTTATTTTTTTTTGGTAAGTACAAATTTTATATAAAAAAATGAAACAAAACTTGTGAGGATCGTATAATAGTTCGACATTAAAGGCACGAGCTACTACCTCTTCTTTTTGCCAGTTCCATTTTAATCTGCATTATCAAAACAATAACAAAATAAGCATAAAAAAATTGAAATCGTAGTCTCAATAAACATTCTTTGTGACGGATAGGTATTAAATAATATTTCTATATGCAGAGAAATCCTTTTAAGAGGAAGTGGTATTGCAGTGTTAGAATTCTAAATTGAAGATAATACAATTATGTAACTTTATACCATGGCACATGTTACCAAGTACGCTCATAAGCATTGGAAACCACCTCAATGCAGCAAACATTTTACATAAATCCGTATAGGAATCTTTTTTGAAAAAAATAATATGTTTTAAAGATAAATTTCTATAAATTAAGAAGAACTTACAATAATTATTTTTAGATTAAAAAAGTACTATTAGTAATTTGTTTTTAATTTATATTAATTTGTCTCGAGAGTACAATAATTTTTGCATATCTTCTCATATAAATATATATCAACTTACCATATATGTCAACTTATCATAATAGAAATTATTAAAATTATATACATATGTATCAACTTACTATAATATAAATTATTAAAATTAAATTTCATATAAGATAAAGTACAGTCTAAAATATTCATATATATATTCACATAAATATTAAACAACTTATCATAATATAAATTACTAAAATTATATTTAAAAATCAAAATACTATTACTAAATAAATATTTTTATTAATTAATTTTTACCAACATAAGATTCTCTATAAATTTTTGAAATATTATCCTAGTCAATATTAATTATTTAAAATATTTCATAGTAAATTTCTACAAAATAAAATTAACCTAAATAGAAATAATTTCTCGTAAAAATATTATCTTAGTATAAATCCTACTAGTCGATATTCTATAAATTTATAAATTATTGGGAAAAAAAAGAAGAAATACAAAAAGATGTCTAATCAAAACATAAATTATCAAAACTAATTTAATAAAATAATTAAATTTAATATTATAAAAAATATATATAATACATACCATCCACGCATTACGGAACTAGACTCTAGTTTGAATGAAAAAAAATTCTTGCATACTTACATGAGCATTTGGTGGTTTTGTGCTTTTTTGTTTTTCTCAGATTTTATATACTCATGTATTCAAAAGTTCCTTACATACCACCATATATACGTTGACATATAAAAGAAATAGTATTAAAATATAGAAAAAAGATATTAATATAAATTTAAATAATTATTATTTTTCTTATATGTCAAGGCATGTATGATGATATATTCTATACACGTGTATTTATAAAATCTTACTCATTTTTTTAATTTGACATCTCATTTATGTTGAATGGAATAATTCTCGGTTTTGACCACGAGGAGTCTTCTCACAAAATGTTCAAGGCATACATTGCCCATTAATTTCCTTCTTTTAATTTATCCATGACATTATCTATTGAGAATTTATAAGGAATTGATCACCAAATAAGCATTGCAAGTCAAATCCACATATTTACAATTTTAGCCGTGGTGTAGAAAATTTATTTCATTTACTACGTGGTAATTTAGATATTTGAGTAGGGATATTTTTTGAGGTGAAAATAAGGAGAGAAAAAAAAAGTAGGATATAGATTTGTGCTCGGGTAGGATTGATTGGGTATCAGGCCAGGTACACGGGTATTGAAATAAATTCGTTATCCTACACAGTACTCGACAGATCGGATTAGGCACAATAGAATTCAGATATTAGGATCAAATTAGGTTGCGAATAACCACTTAAAATGCCTGCTCTACGTGCAATGATAACAAGTCAAACAAATAAAAATAGAATTAATATATATATATTACAAATTTATAATTATTTTTTTATTTTTATTTATGTGGCCTGGAATTATTTCAACGTTACATTCTTTTTGGGTTTGTCATGCAGTTCCTTTGATTTAAGCACAAGCTTTTCAAATTCGGACTGGTCATTGAACCGTTGACGGTGCAGATTCAAGGTTCAATGGTCTAACCGTGATTGAACCGATT